>CM053789.1:480221741-480304241 GCA_028749045.1 Cupressus sempervirens | reverse complement strand
ACTTTTTGGCACACCATGATCCTGCACATACACTATACCCACACATATATTATGATATAAAATATCAAATAAATATATAATTTTTTTATTAAACTTGAACTTTTTATAATATTGTGTGTGTGTATATGAAGTAATAAATATGTATTTATAGTTATATAAATATGTATTTATAATTATATAAATATAATATTGACATATAAAATGGACAAAAGAAGAAAAAAAACTAAACAAATGTGTAAACATGTTAATATGCTTCAATAAAGAGCTAAATAAAGAAAAAGGATAATAACAAGACCAATCAAATAAAAAACCTAGAAGCATGACAAAAGATTACAATGATCAACAAAGCCTAAAAAAGAAATACATAACTATAGAAGCCCAAAAGTAAATGGAAATATGAGATCCAAAGCCATTAAGAATAACATCATAATCTAAAAGTGTGGAGAGCATAGTTGATTTTTTTTTTGTCTAAGGTCATCTGTATATATTTTATCATCATACTAAGTATAAGTTTCTAATGCAAGCTTATATATCCTTACCTATCTAATGTTCATGGAGCCTTTGATCATTGAGTACCCTTTGTATACCTATGCAATAGTGCATTTATTCCTTATTCTAATCTTTAAATCTCTACATTTTTCAACTTCAAATGATTTCTATTCTATCAAAAAAAATTCTTAAGGTCCCATCTACCCCTATATTTTACAATCCATTTTCATCATTTTTGCCTTCCCTATAAATTTTTTATTTCTTAAATACCTTTGTAAGAATTTTCCTTAGGGAAAAATTCACCTAGGAACTAAGAACTCAAACACAAGAACAACTATAGACCAAAAATGGATATGAACAATTAATCAGAGTATGTCTTAATACATTGCTCTATTCAATATGTACAAACACACTAGGAGTGCCTATATATAAAAGGCCTCTCAAGAAGCACCTAGAATGTCTCTGGAAAGAGCCAAGAGATCAGATAAGCATGACAACCAAGCACGTGTCTTATCCATCATTCTAGATGATAGGATAAGAATGACAAGGTGTATCTCAAGTGGAGATGTTGTAGACACCATGTGCTCAAATAAAGTGCTTACTCCTATGCTATAGACACCATGTGCATAAAAGAGGTCTGAACTCCTGTGTTGTCAATATGACAACTCACAAGAGTACACATACCCCTAGGAAACTAATAAATAAATATTAAAATAATTCATTAACCTAAGTAAACTTAAGTAAGTGTAAATAGTAAATACGTATTTATGCCAACAATCTTAAATTAATCTATCAATTCCAAGACTCCACCTAGTCTAAAATTTAGCTTCCAAATTGGAGTTTGTTTGGTTCCTACTATTTTAATAATAGTCTGTGAGTTTTCTTCTGTATCAAGTTTCTTAATTTTTGAAGTTTTTTTCATATCAACATAAATTCAATTAGGGACTCAATTTGTGCTATATTCTTATAGGTCATTCCTATCAATTTCACAATCCTAACACATTTATTTCCATCATAGTGGTAGATAACATACTCTATTCTCAAAATACTATGGTTACCCCTTAAGGCCCATCAAATTTGAGCTTGTATTAACCATGATGGAGGTTTCCATTTACAATATTCCCTTTCCCATTCAATGTTCTTCCCACCTTTACCAAATTGAGGAGGAATTTGCAATCCAAACTAATATTTCCTTATCATACTATCCCAATTTGTAAACTTACTATTTATATGTCCTCTATTTCTTAATCTATTATCAACTATGTGTATAAGGGAAACCTTAATCATGTACAAAAACTATTACTCATTCATTTTCTTTTCTTGAAAAAACCTTCCTTTTCATTGTTTCTATATGTCATAATGGATGGAGGAATATTCCCTAGAATATTATATAGACTACTGCTAAATATCAAAGCCCATCCTTTTAGTATTTCCAATATATTATTAGAAAATTTTCTCTTCTAGTTTAGTTTAAAACATATCCATTGCCAAAATTCCATTATATAAGAGCAATTGAGTAATAAGTGATCTATTATTTCTTCATGAGATTCACAAAGAGGACATCTCAAAGGGACCTAAAACCCAACTTTCCTACACCATTTTTCCATAAGAATTATTTTCTCTAAAGAAACCCATAAGAATATACCTCCCTTTGGTAGACATGAACTATCCCAACATAAATATAGGGACTAGTAAGATTACTTCCATTATTGAATATTGATCATTAGCCCATATCTTGATTTCAATTTGTATTCCCCCTAAATCTGAACCTATCCAAATTAGTTTATCCACCCTATTTTTTATTGTTATGTGTTTTGCCTCTAAGATATCCTTATTATCTCCTTTCCACCACTACTAAGGGTGTGCTTTACAAGGATTTCCATCTCTACCTAAGAGCGAGATCCCCCGAGGGAATAATAGTATAGTCTTTGACTTCTTTTTCCAAAAATAATTGTTAAAAGTTCTTTGATTCTAGGGGAGTTGATTATGTTTTCAATTATCATATAACCTCTCTAGGATTCTTCTGAAGATAATGCATTTTATCCATTATCTATGTCAATAATTATGTCCATGATGATCTTTCTACATTATAAAAATCAGTTCTACAACTTTGATCCTTTAGGGGGGTTACCTATTCTAAAGATACTACAAGTATTGTTGCCTCGTAAATATTTCTCTTTTAGAATGTTGACTCAGTCCTTTCGATGTATTAATACATCTCCCAAACTAACTTAGAATCTGAATATTTTGCAATTAATAATTTTAATGCTAAGACCTCCAAAAGTGACATGCCAACATATCTGGTGCCATTTTTATTGAAGTTAATCCTTTATCTTTTGAAATCTCTAGTAGGATCAAAGAATGTTTGGGGGAAGGGGGGTGAATCAATATTCTAGCACTTTTGGTAACTTCAAACCAATTGCACAAAATACCATACAATGTATATGAAAAATAAAGTAAAGCATAGAGTATAACCAATTAGAGAACTCATAACACCATTCTTACATGATCCTTTAACCAAAATATAACTCTATCAAATTCAAGTAGTATGACGTGCAGATGTTAGAGATGTTTACAATAACTGGGGGGTGGGGGGTGTGAATCATTTACTCAAGGTCTATATGTACCACTTCAAATATTAAACACTAAACACGTCAATCTTCTACTGATCCTACTTAACCTATTATTTCTTGATCTCTATTGTAAAACTATCATAAACTTAACTTGCATTGCATAATGAAAAAAATCATCACATGTAAAACATTCATAAGACATTCATCATAGTTTGACACTAGGATTTTACATGAAAACACAATTTGGGAAAAACCACTAGCAACATGTCACTCTTTTTCACTCTTTCAAAGTGAGCTTTGTTAGGAGCCAACCCTAATAAAGATTACAATACACACTATTGAATATGACCTAGTTAGAGGATTTAAACACCCTATTAAGAGCAACCTTGTAAGAGGATTTTGATCATTCCATTTAGAATGTCACCTAGTTAAAGGATTTACATAGACTGTTAAGTCTTCCAATGATTGTTAGGTCAACCTCTATTAAAAGGATTTCAATACAAACTATTTACAATGATAAGAAAGAAAATAGTAGGTTTTGATCTATGTGATTACAACACACTTTTTTTGGTTCAAATCTCTGTTTGGTCCTTATGTCGGTTCACTGATAAGCCTTTCATTGGCATCTTTGATCTTGATCTACTTGGACACCTTTTAAGCAATCAATTTACTCTTCTCATCAAAACTTAATCCTTTTGCTCAAATTCACTTATCAACAATAACATCTACAATCTTTTCTCTTTTAGCTTCACATCCACTCACTTGTGCCTTTCAGATCGACCTTTCTATGTATGACTTCCTTCACATACAAAATCACACACACACACACTGGCTAGGGCTAGAATGGGCTTGACTGAACATGACACCAAAATTTTGGTTCAATACCCCTTTAAATAGACAATTTTTGCTTTACCATTTTCTACATCCACCATAGATCTTAGGGTTTATGATCAACTTCAACTTGATTCAATATATCTATACATCTTCTTGATCATCCTCTAGAAACTTCTCTAGAATTCTTATGTTGGGTCTTTACCTAATCACCACCTTGAATTTAATGATCCAACTCATCAATCTAATCTTCAACACATTTTACATCTCCCAAGAAATCAACTTAGTTGGCTTGATCTTATGATTCCTTTAAATTTGATCTTTTACTATCACTCGACAATCACTGAATTATGACTCTCGAATAACACTGAAACACTTAGTTATTGTTTAAGCTTTTTGGCTCGACATCAACTAGCTTTCTTAGTCAATGCTAATGCTCGGTCAATACTAGATTTGCTCAGCACTAACTATGGCATGGTTGATGCTAGCATTACTCGACACTCCTTAGTATTTTACTCTTTTGCTCATATTAGCTTAGCTAAATCTTGATATAAAAAATTACTTTTCTTTATCAAAATTCTATCTAATCAAATATCTAGTGTAACTTCCTTTTCATAACTTCAACCTTTCCTCTAGGTGCTATAGTTATGAGTAACTCTCAAATCCTCTTCATCAATCAACTAAATATGACATTTAGATTTGGTAGCAATATGTCTCATCCATATATTTGACATCAATGAAAAATTAACAATTGTTCCAATTGTAAGTTTCCAATAGCAGATTCTCCAATATAGAAATGTGATGCATTCCTATAAAATAATGAATACTCATATGTTGGTCCAATCAAAATATAATGATTATCAAGGTTCATCCTTCACTCAAACCATTAAATTAGTAGGATAATTCCAAACTCCTTTGTTTACTCAAAAAATGTCAACTTGATACTCAAAGATGAGTATCCTCATGAAATAATTTCCTCAAACCTTGTGATGATTGGATTAGGAATATAATGATGTCTACTTCAAATCTCTACAACCACAAGTCCCAACTCCTCTAAATATGTTCATACCAAACCAAATTGTATGACTTTCTATCACTAACTTATGGTAATCTAGAATGTATCTAAGTCCTCTAGTAAATTAATTTGCTAACCAAATTTGGTTGTGAAAAGAAAAAGTAGTTTTCATAAATGAAAAAATGCCAATCTCTAATAGAGACTTTTGCCAACAACCTCCTACAAAAGAAATGTTCTCATTTTATTTTCTAATTTAGTTTTATCTCTTTGTCTTAATGGAAGGCATGGCACCTGATAGGTAGGGGTTGTTGATAATATTGATTTCAACATTATATTCCTACTAAGATTAGATAACCACTTAATCTTCTGTGTATTCATTTTTTGATATTTCTTGACTACAAGATCTCATAATTTATTGGCACTTTCACCTTTATCCAGTGGTAATCCCAACTAGGTATTTTTTAGTGGCTAATATTTGCAAATTAGCTAATTTTATAATTTTTTGGCTACTAATTTGGCTAATAATGTAAGATTTGATGCAACCTAAATAGCCATAGTTTTATAAAATTTAATTCTAGAATATATAAAATCACTCGATAGTTTATTTTATTAAAAAATTTAAACTCAAATATTTGCCACAATATTCATTACATGATTAGATTTGAGTCACACCTATAAATAATAAATTATGGGAGAAATTAAATTGAACTGACCAATAATTATCATAATTATTAGTTACTTTAGGGATATATCACCAATATTTAGTTTTCACTATTGATTTAAAGTATATGTAACAATCCTCATAATATTTTGTGAGGTAAAAAAATGTACAATTTTGATTTGTAATATTTCATGGTGATTAATGAAATTTCTATTATTATTGAGATTTGTCAATATTTTATACAAAAAAACTATGATTCGAAAATAATCACCAATATTAATCATATTTAGAATAAAAATTAAGAGATTCGCCAATAGAAATTATTTTATTTTTTTGAAATAATCAAAGATTTGCCAATATTTAATTTCTTTTTTTGGAGGTGGCTTTCTTAAAGTTTACCCTAAATCCCAAATATCTACAATGAAACTTTTCCTTTTTATATCATAAAATTTGGCATATTTCATCTTCTACTCTACGGTTGGTATTTAAAAAATAAATCTCTAGTTTTTTTGCACTAACCATTTGTTTAGATGGCTTTGTGTATTGATTTAGTATTTACTTAAAACTTCTAGCTTTATCTATGGATCCTTTACCTAAGAGTAATGTGTCACTTATAAATTATTGATGAGAGATGTTCAAGATTCCATCTGTGACTTTAATACCATTTATTTGTCTTGGAACTATTATGTTTTTTCAATTGACCTCACAAAAATCTTTTTCCACAATTATAAAGAGAAATGGAGAGATAGGTTTCCCTTCCTTAGTCCCCTAAATATGTCAAATTATCCATTATGTGATCCTTTTATTATCAATGCTATTCTCATAGTGGAAATATAACTAAAAATTAAACTAATCCAATATTTTGAGAAACCTAATGCTTCTAGACATTGATAAAGGAATCTCAAATCTACATAATCATAATATTTTTTGATGTCTAGTTTTATAACCACACATGATTATTGATTAATTTTGGTCTAGCGAATAGCCTCCCGACTGTTAGTGCACCATCTAATGTTGATATTCTATGCACAAATCTCGTTTGTTCTTCTGAAATAATATTAGGCAATAGCCTCTTCAATTTGTTGGCTACTTCTTTTGATTAAACTCTATATATAGTGTTACATAAAGAGATTTGTCTAAAATCCCCTAATCCCTTGGTTATTTCTTTTTTGGGAAAAAGAGTTATAAACATGCTATTTATCTCCCTACTTTCATCTACATTCAATGAAATCTTTCATTTATGCTCCTAGCAAGTGCCAACACTTTTGAAATAATCCAACCTAAAAGTTATTAAGGTTAGGGGCCTTATCTAGATTTAGTTAATCTAAGGAAACTCTTTTATTTTTTCCAATGTGAATTCATTGATTAGAACTTTGTTGTTCTCTTCTATTATAATCTTGGGTATACTTTTTAATAATAATCGTTGGTTTCTTTAATGTGAATGCTCCTCAATTATTCATATTATTTTGATTTAAAAAATTAAAAATTAGCTAAATCTTTTTGGTTGTCTACTAGTTCACCTCTATCATTTTTAATTTTTGTTATCCTATTAATATTCTTCTTTGTCTAGTGTTGTTATGAAAGAACTTTTAGTTCTTGTCCCCTTGTAATAACTATGTTTCTCTTAATTTTTGTCTCCAATTTTTTTCTTCTTTCAACAAGAGTTCCTCATATTTCTATAGTAGCTCTTTTTTTCTAAGATATTTATTTCTATACATACCTTCATTTACAACTATCTCATTTAAATCTTGTATTTCTTTTTCCAGCTCCTCCTTTCTCTAAAAATATTATTGAAATGCTCCTTGTTTCATTACAAGATTTTTATATTTAAGTAATTTCAATTTTCAAACAAAATAGAGCATCTTAGGGCCAACTACTTTACCTTCTTGCCATCATTTTTTTGCTAGTCTAAAAATTTTCTTATCATGACAACACATATTTTCAACTTTGAATGAAAAACTATGAGTTTTACTATCTTGTTTGATATCTAATATATTTGCAAAGTGATATGATTTAGAAAATCTCAAACTTTAAAATGTTGGTAAACACAAATCTATCTAATCTTTCCTTCAATATTGCTAAAGCCTTCTCTATGGTTGTTCCATGTAAATGTGTTATTATGAGAGTTCTTATCCAAAATGTATTGCTAATAACCCACTCTCTAAAGTATTTTAAGGTCTCAGATTTGTATCCTACCTCAATGGGCTTCCAATTCCTTCCATAATTCCTTCTTACTTTTTTTTCTAGAAGGAACATAAACCTCAATGAGGAATAAACTTATTGGATTTTTAAAACTTAAATCCTCCTTGCCTAAAAATTGTTGATTCACATGAATTTGATTAGAGCTTGATCTAGTAGTCTGGAAAAGTAGAAGATCCTTGCATTGATTCACCTAATGTCTTTCCTTCTTGCTAATAACTAGATATTGATTTGCAACACTAATAACCAGATGCCGATTGCATTAAAGGAAGGGAAATCATTTGATAAATTACATTATGATTTAATTGACATACTCAGAATGAGATTACACATTTCATATAAAAATAAAGAAGTAATGTATATGTTGGCCATTTTTGCCCCCCATTTAGCTCATCACTCATAATTGATCTGAGAGATCTTCAACGGGTTGGATTCTTTGATGTGGGTTAACATGCTTTTTGGTTGGAGTTAACATTTCATGTTAACTCGGTCTATTCATGAGTCAATTTGGCTTGGTTCCTTCATTAACCGAGCTAGTTCAGTTCCTTCATTGACTGAGTTGGCTCATTTTCCTTCATTTCTCGAGTTGTAGGTCAACACACATGTTCTATTGGGGTTAACATTTTGCATTAACCATTTTTTCTATTTCGAGGAGTGACTTTTCTTGCTTTCGTGAAATCGCAAAATCACATGCTGCCTCCTCCACCATACATTTGGGAATGTATTGACCAACAGATTCATGCCATGTGGCAGATCCTTCTTCTGTTGGGCTAGTTTTGATCATCAGATCTGTATACATATTTAGATATTTTGAAGTGCTTTACAACCATTCGTTGGCGAACAAAGGGATCTTGATCTACGGTTGGGTTTAATCACTTGCTGAGGAGATTTCTTGCAGCATTTGGGTCATCTATTTTAGAATGAAGATCTACATTGATGACTCATCTTATTGGGGGAAAATTAGTTTTATTCTGTGCGGGTCAACTTTGCATTTTCACAACAGGTTAACATTGTGTATTTATCCCATCCCACATTTTTTTGATAGCGATGCAATTTCTTTTGTTGTGGCTATGATACATTACAAGGACTACTCTTTAATGTTGAATGACTTTCTTTGGCCTTGTCTACATGACACATTTGCTTCTCCATGCCTCTTTATGGATCATAATGATCAAAGCTCATGGGATTTGATTTTTATGACTGGGTGCATTTGTTTTGCCTTGCCTGTCACTTCATTACAACAAGTTGATTTCAAGATTAGGTTTAGTTCTGATATTCATTTATTGCTGCTCTCATCTGTAATTTCAACCCCACTTGGTTAGAGTTTGAACTCCATATGATCATCAGAGTTATGCCTTAACTCTATAAAAAGCAGTTGTGAATACGTTTGAGGGGTTTTGGTTTTTTGCAAAAAAGTATTTTGTCGTGATCTCTTAAGAGTTCTTCATAATATTTCTTGTAGATCATTTTGTGGCTAGTTGGATGATTTTTTTTGAAATATTCTTTCAATCTTGAAAAATGGAACAATTTGGAAGCCCTTATTGTGTTCATTTGTGCTGAGTAAGTTACTGGTCTGATATAATTCTTGTGATTTATTTTGAATCCTTGAATTGTGTCCCAATTTTATCTGCAAATGAGTTTGGAATATTCATATAGGTTACAAGTCGTGGGTTTATGCTTCTTCTTAGGTTGCTAATTATGAGTGTCATCACTCCCCTCAACACCTTGTTTAAAGTTTATTCTTCTTGTGAAATATTTATATATGAGTTTTCTGAAGTCAATATTGTGGCCCCTCTAACTGTTTAGAAAAGCTTCATCATTTAGGTCGACAATATTCCAATCTTATTATTTGGTGTATCACCCCTTTTTTTTTTTTTTTTTTCCTACTTTTCAACATTTACTTTTATGCAAGCAATCCTTCTATCTCTTCCCCTCCCAAGTTTAATTTTATGTTTAAAGAGCAAATAGGTGAAGCATCATAACGAACTGACCTAAAACTCGGAGATTCACTCCTAATCCTAGTACATCCACTACCTAGGAGTGTTTCCATGTTCCTTGAAGTGACTGAACTAAGAAATCCAGTCAAGGTGCAACTTTTAGAAATAATAGTATATATAAGCTAGTATTAATATTTATTCTATTATAATATACATTATGTTAAAATTTGTTAACTTTTAAAAATACACATATATTAAAATCAATTGATTTTATATCATATATGTCTTATTATATAATACTTAAAATAAATCATTAATAATTACAAAATCAAATATATATTTGTTAAGAGATTTTTTTTCTTTCATAAAGATATAGTCCATCATCAAAATTTTAAAGAACATAATGAAAAATTCAAATATTATTAAAAAAAATCTATATTTATTTCACTATTAATATATAATATATTATTTTATTAATCTAATATTTAAAAATACTAAAAAGAAAAGGGCCCTTGATCTATTGGTAAAGTTGAAAGGCTCACAAAGAGTCTAAAAGGAAAATAGGCTAGACGGAAAAGCTGACCTCCATTAAAAAATAATACTAAAAAAATTAATAATACATAATATAGAAAAATAAAAAATATAGATAGCTAGCTAGTCTTTTCCCTAACTCTTAAATAATATTTAAGTAATAGAATTAGATCAACAATATCAAATTGTTTTTCAATTTGATTGTGGAGGTAATTTTAAAATTGACATAATTTCTCAATTTATCGATTTTCTCCAGCAGCTACAATTTGTACACACTCCGCTTGTTAATAAAACTATATCTTCCGCATTTTTCCGGCAATACGTATTCATTTGCGAAGTTTAGCTGCTCTGCAACTTCCTGTAGGGTTTTACTGAGGTCGGGGTTTTCTTCGGTGGATGCCTACGGCGATTCGATTTATCTTGTGCATACTTTTTTTCCTAGCTATTCATTTTTCAACTGTTTCTGCAGCTTAAGATCCCTTCCCTAGGGTTTTATTGAGCTTAGGGTTTGATTCGGTGAATCCCTGCCCATACAATGCTCTTCCTTCAACGCATCCTCTCACCCTTCAATCACTCTGTTCTCTCAAAACACGCCCTGTTCTCCATCTCAAAAGTCACTGATGTCGAATCCCCGAACGGACTTGGAGCAGAAGCAGGAGAAGATTGCAGGAAGCGAGATATGATCCAGTTCTTGCGCAACGATTGTGGGCTTTCTGAATCCCAAGTTGTAGCGATTGCTCGGAGAGGGGAACAATTGTTCAAGACTAAATCCATCGAGAGAGCACAGCAGGCAGTGCAGCTCTTCAGGGATTCCTGTTTCACCGAAGATCAGGTAAGAAAAATTGTTTTCACACAACCACATAGCTTGCTTTACAAAGTGGATACTCAGTTAAAGCCCAAGCTCGAGTTCATGAGAGCATTAGGTTTTACTAGTAGTAACCTGGGACACATCGTTAGCCGAGCGCCCGGTTTGCTCACTCGGAATTTAGAACAAGACCTAAGCCCTAAAATTTCCTTGCTTGTAGGTGAATTTGGTTCAATGCTTAATCTGTGCAAAATTATCATGGGATATCCTAGGTTTTTGCTTTTCAAAATCGATACTTTGAAACCTAAAATAGATATACTAAAGAACTCGAGTATGCAAGATGAACTTCTTTTGTATTTAATCAGTTTAAGACCCTCTCTAATTTTGGGCAGTGAAGATATGCTTAAATTGAAGATTGAATGTGTAAGAAATCTGGGTGTTTTGGAGGGATCGAAAGCATTTGCAAACGCCCTTGCAGCGGTTCATAGCTCCGGGCTTGAAAATTTTGAAAATAAACTCAAACTTTTGGCCACGCTGGGTCTTTTGGAGAATGAGGTTCTGCAGATTGTAAGAAGTTTTCCTAGCGCGCTCGCTTTTGGCATTGATAAATTGAAGAAAAACATGGATTTCTTGAAAAATAGAGCTGGATTTCAGGCCAACATTGTGGTTTCTCATCCTTTTTTTCTCTCTTATAGTGTAGAGAATAGGCTTCGACCCCGCCATAAGGTAGTTGAATTTTTAAAGGAAACAGACCCATCCAGACTTCCCAAAAGTCTAGTTACTGTCTATGGATTAACTGACCAACTTTTTGCCGACAAGTTTCTAATGGGTAGTCCTGAAGCAAGAAAGTTGTTTGACAAGTACAAGGGCAAATCTAATGATCCTGCCATCACCTGAAAGATTTCTGTTGAGGATGGAGCAGGCACATAAGGGCTTTTATTGAATTTAAGCATTTTCACTATGTTGGATCAGTTTGAATGGGAATTTTCATTGATCTATGGATTTTCATTTCATATTGTTGAATCAGCTAATTAATATGGATTTATTTTGTGGCTGGGTATGGTAAAAGTTGGTTTGATCAATCTAGGCTTATCCTTAGGGTTGATAAGAGCAAGAGGAGTTTTATAAAAGAAGTAGCAGACCTGCAACCTCCTATTATATTATCTCAAAATTGAAATATAATTTGAAAAATACAAATCTTTAAAAAACTTCCAAACAAATTCATGTTGAATAATTCCAAAACTAAATGAGCTCAAATTTCACTTTTTTTTGTTATATGAATAATGATCAATTGCAGAGTTATTTCAGTAAGAATAGTTCTATTTTTTTGATTTTGTTTGCCATTATACATTCTGAATTGCAGAGTTATTTCAGTAAGAATAGTTCTATTTTTTTAATTTTGTTTGCCATTATACATTCTGCTATTCCATACACCTAGTTTAAATTTGGCGTACAAAAGAGGTGATTAAATTTTTTCATATTGCTGACTGCACATTAAATCATTTTCTAACTGTCAACCACATTTAAAGGTTATTGAGGATTGGACTTCTGGAAACATTTTGAAATCATCAAGTGTTTTATGGTTATCTATATCTCTCATGTAATTCATTAAAAGGTTTCTCAGCTTCCTTTTATAATTTTTGATCAAACTTGTTAAGTGCTTTATGCTAATTTATATCTTCTATGTAATTTATTCAAAGATTTTATATATGCTTCTGGATTAGATGGTAAAAATCTTAACACAATCGAATTCGGAAGCATATATACAATATAATGGATTGTGGAAATTTGTTCTCCTTATTCAAAGATTTTCCAATTTTCTTTTCTTTGAATAATATTTGATCAAGACAATTATTTTTTATATATAAGTTAATATAAAGTTAATGATCTTTTTATTAAAATAATAAAAATTTATTAATGCTTTTTTATTTAGCGTGGGAAATATTTTCTGTTAAGTTAAATTTAGAAAAAAGTTTATATATATTTTTAAAATGTAAATATATTAGACATTTCAATTTATTTTACATAACTTTTTCAATATATGTAAGATTAGTATTTGCACTTAATGTAGGTGCAATAATTATATTGATAGTAAAATATATAAAAAACTAATTCTATAGTCAACATTATTTAAAAGTACCAAGTTCTCGAGAGTATTAAATTGATATCCTCCTTCGCAGTGAATTTAAAACAGAAAAGGCCGCTTGGCATTGCAGAGATGCCAACACTACCCTTTATCTTCCATTTTTGGCTAACCCACTTACAAACCATTTCTATCGTGGGTTTGAAGGCAACAAATCTACCCACAACACATAGTTTGAGGCTAGAGGTAACGCTTTCCACTAATGTATCCGGGAGGGAGATCATTGGCCCATTAGCACTATGAGCAATCTGGGGATCCTCCATAGAAATACTAACCACTTGGGAACCCACAAGTGCATTCTTACAACCTCCAAGGGTCCTATATGTCATCTTCTGTCCGCCTTCCAACAGTCATGACCTCCAAATCTCTGTGCAAGGTTAACACCATCTGCAGATCAGGGCAGGGTGGAGGGTCCGGAGGCCTAGGGCCTACCTTGAACGAATTCAAAATTTGAAAATGGGTGGCAACGGGTAGCAGAGTTGTAGAGCGAGTATCCCTTGATTAACACTTTGATTTTATGTTATCAGAGAAATGGATGTTACCTAGATTACCCATTGAATTCTGGGATGAGAAGATCCTAAGGTGGATATAGAATTCCTTTGGTCACTTTGTTACTGCGGACAAGGTGACAATGCAAAAATCTAGACTGGTGTATGCCAAATTTTGTGTGTTGTGGCATTAAAGCGGGCTCTCTCGATTGTGGTCACTCTAAAAACTAAATGGGGAGAGAGATATCAACCCATAGAACATGAGAATGCAGGACATTTTTGTCAGAAGTGTGGGCAATTTGGGCATCTTATAGTTGACTGTAAAGCCCAACTGCAGAAGGAGAAGCAAAAAGAAGGATCCCCAGGAATTGTAAAAGAAGCTGTTGGGGAACCCTTAGAAGCTCCAAGACTAGAGGAGGTCATTGTTGACACAAAAAATATGGAGGTTAACATGATCCAAGATACCCTTGTTAAAGGATCCGGGGGGCAAAGTGAACCTGAAGTGGGCGAAGCTTTAGAGGATAAGAAGAAAATGGAAGAGTATCCATTTAGACGTGAGATAGAGGAATTAATAAGTTCACCCTTGGGGGAACTTAAGGAAGGAGAAATGATGGAGGAAGGTAAAATAGTGGCACATCACTCCTTTCCTAGTTCGCTAGCAAGTCTGAGAGATAAGGGCTTACATGAACATATAGTTGTAGATTGTGCTACCCAGGAGCGGGTATACACCCCTCTAATAATGATAAAGACCTCTCCAATAGAGATAGCAACAAAAGTGATGGCAAGTTTAGATAAAGCTGAAAAGGAACTAAGCTTCACTTCACCACAAGAGGGTGATAATGGGGAATGGGAAGTTTAGAAAAGGAAGAGAAGAGGGGGAAAAAACCAGATGTAGGAACATGTGGGATAGTTGGAAGACTGACTAGCAAAGCAATCAAGAGAAAACAAGTAGCAAGGGACATGGCCAGCGGTAAGCAACTTACATTGGAGACTGTAACAAGATGTAAGAAATGAAATTCCTCTCTTGGAATCTAAGGGGGCTAAATAACCCTTAGAAGCAATATGCTCTAAAGCATTCTAGGAAAAGGTTGATTGTGTGTTAGTTCAAGAGACAAAAATGTCTAGTGCTAATTTTGATAGATTAGTAATTCATGTTTGGCTTGGGGTTGCCTTCATGCATATGGATGCTGATGGAGCCTCAGGGGGTATTGCCACCATGTGGAACTTGTGTTCTATGATTGGGGTTGAGATATGGAAGGACAATTTTTTTTTATAATAATTGAGTTCCAAACTAGTAATAAAAAATGGGGGTTTATAAATATCTATGCTTCTAATAACAAGGTAGGGGGGAAGGAAACTTATGGAAAGCTAGAAAGGATTATAGAAACTATGAAGGATAAATAGTTAATGTGTATGGGAGATTTTAATACCCCCCTCTATCACTCGGAAAAATTAGGTGGAAATAGAGACTGCCTTGAAAGCTTGCAAGATCTTCATGAATTTATGGGAAGAATGGATTTAATTGATGTTGATTCGAGAGGGAACCCATTCACATGGACTAATAATAAACAAGTAAGTGATCTCATTCAAGTAAGAGTGGATATACTGATGGTGATAGGGAATTGGAACCAGTTAAGTAATTCCCTTTTGGAGAACCTCACAAGAATTGCTTTTGACCATTCCTCTTTAATCTTTCATTGAGAGGATGGTTTAAAAGGAGGACAAAAACCTTTCAGGTATGAACTAATGTGGCAATTCCACATGGAATTCAAAGGTCGAATCCAAGAATGGTGGAATGTAAGTATAGATGGTACTGCTATGTACAAACTAACTCAAAACTTAGATAATATAAGGAGAAATGTCAAGGGCTGGGCTAAGAGTTCCTTTGGAGATTTGTTCAAAATCAACGGAGAAGTGAAGGAAAAACTTAAAAAGCTGCAAGGGGAGATTGCTGAGGGTAATAATTTTGAAAATGCTACTCAGGAAGAGGAAGAGCATAGAAAAATGGAAGGACATCATTTTGAGGGAGGAAATTTTTTGGAAGCAAAGATCAAGGGTCCAATGGTTAATTGAGGGAGACAGGAACATTACCTTTTTGCACAGGTCAACTTCCAATCATAAAAGAAGAAACACAATCGACAGGTTGGAAGGAGAAGGGGGAAGAGAATATAAGGACCAGGAGGAGATGGGAAGACATGCAATGGAATATTTTACTAGGGCTTATAAAGAGGATAATACTATAGGAAATCAGGTTAGAAGAAGTTTGATAAATACGATCCCACAGGTGCTTGGAGAAGTAGAAAAAAAGCATCCCAGGGAACATCACAGAGGAGGAAGTGAAAAGAGCTGTGTTTTCAATGAAAGCTTACAAGGCCCTAGGACCTGATGGTTTCCCCCTATCATTTTTCTAGCAATTCTGGGAGGTCGTTAAAGGTGAGCTGATTTGGGCTACCAGAGATTTCTTTAAAATGGGGAAGATGCTCAAAAGGATAAATAAGACTTTTTATTGCTTTGGTCCCTAAGACTCTGACTCCCACGAGTCTCCTAGATTTTAAACCTATAAGCCTTTGTAACACAGTGTATAAGATTTTTGCAAAAGTTTTGGTCAATAGGATTAAGCACTTCCTTTAGAGCATCATAGGAACACCACAAAAGGGGTTCGTGCCAGGAAGACAAATTCTAGATGCTATGATAATGACTCATGAGATCATACATTCAATGGAGAGAAACAAAAGACTTGGTATGGCCTTCAAGTTGGATATCTCTAAGGCGTATGATAAGGTAAGGTGGGACATCCTTTATGATGTGCTTGAAAGAGTGGGGTTCAATGGTAAAGTCATAAACCTTATTAGGATGATGGTGGGTACAGTCTAGTATGTGGTCCTTCTAAATGGCTCTCCTTGGGGTAATTTTGAAGTAGAGAGAGGACTAAGACAAGGAGATCCGCTAGCTCCCTACCACTTTATTATGGTGGCAGAAGTGTTGGGGGGATCATTTACGAAATTGGTTAATACAAGATGTGTTAAAGGAATTAACCCTACTACTGCTACTGATACTAAAGTGTTACAGCAAAATGTAGATGACACATTTCTCTTTGGAGAATCCTCTATTATGGAAGCTGAGGCATGGAAGAGTATACTTCAAAATTATGAAGAAAGTTCAGTTTGCAAATAAATTACTCTAAAAGTAAGCTTTATTTTTTTAGCATTGATGCTTTTATGCAGAGGAAGATTAGGAACATTTTAGGTTGTCAGTTGGCCAACCTCTCGGATACCTATCTTGGTCTATTGTTAACCACTAAGGAGGTGACCAATGATTTTTGGAATACCATTGTTGAAAGAATCCAAAAGAAGTTGGCATGATGGAAAGGGAAAATTCTAAGTAATGCTGGTAAACTATAGTTACTCTTTGTGGCTCTCTAGGGCATTCCAATCTACTTTCTGTCCCTTTTTTAAATAAACCAAAACATGGCGGATAGAATTGAGAGAATACAGAGGAATTTCCTTTGGTTAGGAATGGAGGAAAAGGACAAATTAAGTTTGGTCAACTGGGAGGACTTCTGCAAACCAAAGGAGAAGGGGGGATTGGGAGTGAGAAGACTCTGAGATCTAAATAAAGCTCTCCTTGCGATAATTGGATGGAGACTGGGAGAAGACAATACAGATTGGAGCAATATCATGAAAGCTAGATATCTATCAAACTCCCTATTCACTCATAATCTCTTTAATAATGATCTCCTCGGAGGTTCCAAAATATGGATGAATATTGTTAAGAGTAGAGGCATGTTGAAGGAAGGGACAAGGTGGATTATGGGAAATGGGCACAACATCAAGTTCTGGGAGGATAATTGGATGGGGGGGAATCGCTGGTTTACAACAAATTTAAAAGACTAATAGAGAGATTGGAGGAAATGGGGTTGAGAGTGGTGGATTATATTGACTGAGAAGGAAGTGGAAGAAAGTGCAAAATGATACATATTCCCGAGAGGATATTCAACTTCTTAAAGAACTGGAAGAGTTGATGGAAGCACAAAGATTCCCAATTCTAATTTAGAATGATAATGTGGTATGGGATTTAACTCCTAGTGGCAATTTTATAGTCAAATCGGCTTACAAACATCTTGTAAGTAAGGACCTTTGTCCCCTAATATGGTGTAAAGTTTGGATTAGTAATCTCCTTCCCAAAATCATTTTTTTTAGGTGGACTGTTCAACATGGTAAAATACTAACACTGGATAATCTGAAAAAAGGGGCTTTTTTTATCACAAACAGATGTTATCTTTGCAAAGAAAAAGAGGAGGTAGCCATGGAAATTATGGAGAAACTGTTGAAGGAAAATATAAAGATTGCTAAATGTAAGACACCAAACGAAGAACCAAGTAGGAAAGAATGCCAAATAACGGAAGGATGGGGTATTCAAGGGGATTTTAACCATTTTGATAACTCTAAGGTATTAAAGAGGCAACAAACAAGATGGAAACCACCAACTTTAATACAACTTAAGTTAAATTTTGATGGTGTTGCAAAAGGGGGCATAGGAGCGGTGGGTGGAGTGCTGAGGAATGGAAATGGTGATGCACTGCTAGTCTATTCTGGGAACGTTGGGGGAGGAAGTAATAACTTGGCTGAAGTGATGGCTCTGTTTTGGGTTCTACAATTGATCAGTGAAATGCAAATAAAGGAATTTAAGTATAGAAGGCGACTCCAAATTAATAATTAATTGGGCAAAGGGAGTTTCGTAGCTAGGTTGGAATATCCAAAATATCATCACGAATATCAGAGATATTATGGATGGGATGGAGAAAGTCTAGTTGCAACACATATAAGGAGAAGGTAATATGGTGGCGGATGTTGCTGTTGCCATGGGGTTTGAATTAAAGGAAATTACGTGTTGGAGAAGCATGGATGGCCTAAAGGAGGAAATTAAGGCCTTGATCTACAAGGAAAGGGATTGGAGCAAAAGTTAAGTATGGCTAAGCAAATAAAGGTTAGTGTCAATTTTGGCAGTATCATATCTAGGAAGGCAAAATTTGCTAAATTTAATAAAAAGTTTAAGGGAAAGATAATGAGACACTGTCGTACAGACGAGATAATAAATGGATGTAAATTAAGGCGTGAATTATTTTGCCATTATGGTAACATAATGCAAAATTTAAAATATTTCCTTTTTGAAAGTACGAAAAATATCATTACTAAGGCTGTTAGAGATTTCAAGGATGTTAAAATAATGGTGTTAAGTATGCACTAATCCCATAATGAAATTAAATGGGATTTCGAAGTACGTCGAAATTTGGCTTGTGGGACGTTTAAAAATCCTATAGATGTTATTTGTATCATTATTGTGATGTTGGGGATTAACAATATTATTGTTTACAGAAAGCTTGATGGCAAGAAGGTTCAGATGCAAATTATTGAGGTTGGAGGATCAGAAATTAGTGGGGAAGAGATGGGTGGAGATTTGAATAGACTGGAGCCCACAAAGATTGAAAATTTTAAAGACAGGATGACAACCTGGTTCCTGTTAAAGGAGGGGGAATTTCTTCCTTATATGTAGGCGATGGTACGGTATGATGAAAACTGTGCTCTCCAGTTTATGAATGGGTGGAATGATCGTAAGGTTACCATAAATGGTATTACATTCCAAGTTAATGAGAATGTAATTGCAATGGCCACTGGGCTGTCCATGAAGTGGAAAAAATGGAAGAAGGTTACGAAAACAATGGACGAGGCCAACATGAGTAGTTTTTTCATAGAAGATGAAGAACTCGTGCACTATAGGGGAGGATTCAAGAGGGACAGGCTACCAACTCCTTGGGATGATGTCTGCCTAATGATAATGAAATACCTCACGCTTGAAGGTAGGTTTGGAGTTTTTTATTACTATCACTTTCCCCTCCTAAACCATTTTAGAAATAGAGATTTCATTCCTATTCCATTTTTTCTGTTACATTCTCTGGAGGATATGGTTAGTGATGTTCGGGAAAAGAGGAGTAAGGGTCATAATTTTACCATTAGCCACCAGGGCTTGATTTTTAGACTTTACTAGTTCCATCTTGCCCTCTGTCCCCCTAGGTTTGTGGTTGACAACTAGTGCTTTATTATTACATTATAAAAAGGGGCATTCCATAGTTGCTATCTTTCAAATTTTATTTTAAGTACAAAAAGAAAGACTAGAGTCCTTTTCTAAATTTTGTAAACTTCAATGATCTCTATACCGATCATTCATAATTCTGTATCTAAGATGAGAGTGACAAATTCAACTAGAGCTTTATATACTTAGTAGATACCCCTTCTTTAGCTATTTTGGATGAAATGATTGCACCTTACTACCCTGTTGATCAGTGATACAACTTAAGATGAATGTTAGTGTTATTAGTTAAAAACATTTGATTAAGAAATTCTTGAATACGTGGCTAGATATTTCTGAAATTCTTTGATTAACCATATGGGACAAGATTACTAGAATCAATAAAAAATGGAGGATGATTTCTCTCAAACTCTAACATAATATTCATTTGTAAAGCAAGATTGAAACTAACATTCTTTAGACTAAATAAGAATCATTGTCAATTATTGTTAGTCCTACTTAACAAAGTTTTTATATAGAAGCCCTGTATTTATCTAAGATTAACTGAACTTTTGTTGATCAATAATTCCCTGACATAAAGTTAGTTCCTGCCCTTACATGTTAATTTAATGCCATCATTAAATGACATATTGTGAATTTGGTCCTTTTAGAATTGAATCTATGGGTTGCCATGTGCTCAATTTAGAGTCCGATATCCAATTTAACCCTTCTAGAATGGTTTAAATCATCAAAATTTTCTCAATTTTACTTCCAAGATTAGTATATAACTTGATAATCTCTTACATTTTGGAAACAATGCCTTTATCGCAGCTAAATCAATAACCAAATAAGACAGAACTTGGTTTTATTTAGCAAATTCAAAATGTATATTATTCGTCCTTAACAAATTCAACCTTGATAACTTGCACCATTTGAAGGAGGCAAAAGCAAAAGTTAATCCCAACAAATTGATATTGAAATAACATTTATATATATTTATATTGACAAGAATTTATAGATAAATCTTGAGATAAGGGAGAACCCGAGCTTCTATACATTACTACCAACTCGCAAACCTCCTTTTGAAATAGGTACTAAAATTTGATGTATGAAAAAATTTCCTATATACAGATCCTAACATTATCCTACATATATTGCAAAGACTCAAATCAGAGCTTACTATATATGATTCTATTCCGAAATAAGAAACATTAGTTACATTCATATTAATTGCTTGTGGCATACATGAGCTAACAACATTTGAGAACCAAAGCCTAAAAAGCTTAAAATGGAGGAGACAAAAGGACCTAACTTAGAGCTCACTAAGACATAAAAGGTCGAGGGCAAGACAGGAGAAACAAAACAAGGGAAACCACCAACCAACCCTCTAGAATCCAAAAACTAGACATCTAAACAGAACCAGTATGCATAAGTCATCCAAATCATACTTCTTTCCAATACACCATGATGATTTCTACGATGTCCTTGGGATTCTTTGTTTGGAAATTTGGCGAGAATTCAAAGACGCTCTTTTCCCTGCTTGACTTTTCCATGTCAAGGATACAAAATTCTAGTGCTTCTAGATTATCGAGCTCCACACCTGGATGAATATAAGACCTAAAGATGCCAAGATAGTTTTTGAGCCAAGTCTTGCTATGGTCTTCTACTATCCCTCTCCACCTGAGAAGGAAATGGATGGTGGCATCCATTTTCAGCCATTCTTGAGAAAATGTAGCATTCTCTCAAATAACCAGAGAGAAGTGTTTAGGTACAATGGCCAAACCAAAACTACCAGATGGATGCACCATATAAATTTCTAGGAGAGGAATCCTATGTTTCTCTTCTATGCTTAGAATAGCTTCTTCCAAACCCACACACCAAACTGTATTGAAAACATTAAAGAAAAGTCTAATCATTGCCCACTTTTCTAATTTGGGTTGGGCCAGACAACCTATGAATGCCCCTATAATGTCACTATTAGTTCTCCAATATATATCGTAGTTGGAAATACCTTCTCCTAAGGCACGACTCACAACAATCCTAGTCATGTCATCCATTGGATTTAATAGTCAGTTTCATCTCTCTGGTTTCACATTACCTCGAAATGCCATGGTCCGCACCTTCGAGGCATGGAATAAATTGATATGAGCTTTCATATTAGGGTTGAAGCTAGCTTAGACTGAAAAAGAAGGGAATAACTATAAGTATAAATAGCATACTAACAATGTTCAAGCGAAGAATCTAGAAGAACCTTGATTTTTGATGTCATCAACTGATGCCACCTACATGGAGCCAAATCGTGATGATACATGATGGTACCTAGTGCCTCGACATAATGGGTGAAACAAGGAAGAAATAAATGTGGTTCAGATGTTTAAGATGGAATTATAAAAAACACATCCTAGAGAATGATTAGCTATATCGATAAATAATCGAATAGTATCATAAAAGTGCTCTCGTAATAATTTGCTAATCTTCACTCCTATTTGAGAGAGTTGTTATTTTAAATTAGAAACACCTTTTATATTCTTATTTAAAATTATATTTTAAATCTATTTGTTTTTTAAAAGATCCTTACTAATTATTCTTCCTCTTCCCCTATGTTTGTTGCATGGAGTGAAATTACAAGTATGCATGCATGCATGTACGGATGCATGTATGCGTGTATGTATGAATGGATGCATATATGGATGCATGTATGTATGTATGCATGCATGCATGGATGATTTAAGTATTTTTATATTGGGATATTTGGATTTACTAGTGATGGAGATGTTATATTATTTGTATCCTTATTACTTGAGTTGTTCTTTAGGGTTAATTTAGTTGAATTATTTAGTTATATTTAAAACTGCTATTTGTTTTCCAATTAATTTGCTTACGATTAAATATTAAGAAATTTTATTTTGTACCAAGGATTCCTGGTAAGACTATCAATCATTATAGATTAAAATATTTTTGCCATAGCACCCTTAATTGCTAGCTGATCTGCTGTTTTGTTACCTTCCCAAAAAATATGGAGAATCTGAATATCTATGAAACGGTCCAAAATATTAAGTACTTCTTTCAATTTCAAGTTAAGCCCTAATTAGGCACCATCCTTTTCCTAATGGCATTTAGGACAATCAGTGAATCTACTTCAATAATAATCTTTGATAAACCTAAATTTAGGCAAATTTGGAGACGTTGTAGAGCTTCTAGTTCAATAAGGTTGTTAATTGTTGGTTCTATGGATTTAGCCCTTTTAACAATCCACTTACTCGACTCGTTATTAATGATACATCCGATTCTAGCAAAACCAGGATTGCTTCTTGAGGCTCTATCAAAATTTAACTTGGTCCACCCAATCGGTGGAGGGATCCATCTACAATTCTCTGTCACCTCTTTATTCTTCTTTTTATAAATAAGCGGAGGATTAATTAGGTTTTTCCAGTTCTTTTTCATTAATCCATTCCTGATTGAGAATGATCCTTTCTCTTTCTGGGTTTTCCTTAGGTGAGTGTTTAAAGTGTCAACTATACATGCCTCAATTTTTTTAATAATCTCATTTGTCTGCATATCTTGGTAGTGAAATATTATTCTATTCCTTTCTTTCCATACCTCCCACATAAGGATAGATGAGAAAATATTCAATATTTTACTATATATACCTTTACTATTATCTCTTGGCCAACCATTAAGGAAATCAACTAGGGATTCCGGCATGGGGGTGGTCCAACCCAACATATGTCTAAGTCATTCCCAATAGTATTGTGTATATAGACATCTATATAAGATGTGATCAGTATGTTCACTGTCTTGCCTACATAGCACACATCTTGATGGTCCCTTAATACCCGACTCACAAAGTATGTCAACAATTAGGATCCTATTCTAAAATGCCAGCCATAAAAAATAACTTGCCTTTGGTAGACAAGACGAATCCCAATAGAGTTTAAGTGGGATATTCACTTCTTCCCATCTTTGGGTAAGAGTGATAGCTCTATATCCATTTTTAACACTATACCTGCCATCTTTCGATCCTACCCAAATGAGATTGTCGTTTCTTTCTAATTGCTTTATTTTCCTTTTTTGTATTATATTTTCGTATACCTTTTCTATTGCTGGTTCCACGTCTTTCCATTCCCAACTTGTGATTGCATTAATAAATTTTTTAGTTTTATAATCATTGACCTTGCACCCCCAACATTTAACTAATTTCCCTTTGATGCTCTCTGGGATCCCCATGCTATCTACTGAGGGGTAGCCATCCCACGAGTCCTCGCAGAATAAGGCTTCATCGCCCTTTCCAACATCCCATGTGAGATATTCACTAATAAGGGCTCGACTTTTAGCTATAAAGTTCCATTTTTTGGATCCTTTAAGGAGGTTCCTCATTCTAAAGATGGAATAGGGATCAACTGCATTACGATATTTATTATACATGATTTTAGCCCACTTATGTTCCCTTTCTACAGAAAGACACTAAGTAAGTTTAGCCCCTAATGCTTCATTTTGCCAACTTAAGTTTTTTATACCTAAACCTTCTAATTCTTTTGGTTTACATACAGTATCCCATTTTATGAGGGCCAATTTTTTTGAATCATCAAAGTCATTCCAAATGAAGCTTCTAAGTTTTGCCTCAAACTTCTTATTGATATGCTTAGATAAAGTAAGGAAGGAGAGTAGATATGTCAGGAGAGCAGACATCACTGCTCTAATCTTGGTAACTTTACCAGCTTTTATAAGTCATTTATCATTTCCAACCTCCTATCCTAGCATGCAAGTATCGTGAAAAGCTAGGCAATAGCCTACAATACAAGGGTAAATTGTGAGCCTTTTATCTGAGAGGTCTTAGGTTTGACTCTACACAAGCTTAATAAATAATAATAATTAATTACATCACATAATAATAATGAATCTTGGCTTCAACCTCTTATCGATAAAAAGAAAAGTATCATGAAGAGCAACCTTTGTTGAAAGCCTACATTGTCTAAATTCATTTATTCATTATTTTCTCAGTTTGCCTAAAATACATTAGATGTAGCTATCCTCACGACAAAATGCACCTCCGTACATAACTCATACAAGAAAAAACCCATCGTACATCCATGAAAACCCATGTACCCCATGGTAGGGACAATATTTATGGATCTTCTTTGGCATTGAATTAATTGATAATCTAGATGTTGTTTGCGAATCTGACTTTGTAGTAGAATTGTAGATTCGATGGGAAGGATGATATGGACACTGTAGACTATTTTCATAGGAATTCTTACCAGAAAACTAAGCTCCTTTGATATAGTTTACAACTTACATATAAATGTTACATAAGTTGGTCGGTTGTAAGACTGTCGATTTGGAGGCTTGTTGAGTACAATGTCATTGTGAATAATTGTCTCAATCCTTTGCAAAGGTCATGCATAGTTTCATAAGTGTCAAGCTTCATAAAGAATCAAATGTCTCGAAGTTGAACGTGAAGGTTTGTGTGCCTTCTTGGTAGGTATTTCTTTCTAACAGTAAATGGTCATGAAAGTTGCAAAAGCAATTATCCTGACTATTTCGTAGCTTCTCAACAATTAGTGGGTTTTGATGTGAACCGAGATTTGAGGTTCGGATGAGACAAGTTGTGTATCTTAGGAGGGTTGAAGATAGAGAATGGTATGTCTCATGTCGAATGAGTTTGGTGTATTGTAGGAATCTTAGTTTAATAAATAATTTTTTTCATTGAATAATATTATAAGAGTAAATAAACATTATGAAAAATAAAACTTACAAAATTATTTGAAATAATTTTGTTACAAAAATTGAATTAAAATTTAATGATTTTTTTAATATTTCTAACTTAAATTGTTACTAATGTTATTTCAACGAAACTAATAAATGTAATTTAAAAATGAAAAAAAAAACATTTATATTTTAGATATAAAAATATTCTTAAATAAATTAAATATTTTTTTGAATTTTCATAAATATATAAATTTTTATTTGTTTAAACAAGTATGTTTTGTTGTCTTCACAATATTTTATTCACTTATTGGTTAGTTTTTATTATATATAACCTATAGACAACTGTTTCTTTTTTTTGACAAAGCTTTGTTTAAAATAATAATAATAAAAACTCAGTTATAATTTAATTTAATAAATATTTTTTATTTAATAATGTTATAATGTAAATTAAATATTATTAATTTTTAATAATAATATATAAAAATCATTTTCAAATTATTTTGTAATAAAATTTGAATTAGAAATGTATAAACTTGAAGAACTATTCTGGTTAAGCTTAACTCAATTTAGGTTGTATATGTTCGCACGATAAAAATGGTCTCTTGGTAAGCATAGCTTCACAAATGTCAAGCTTCATAAAGAATCGAATGTCTTGAAGTTATGGGTGGAGGTTTGTGTACCTTCTTAGCAAGTATTGCTCTCTAACTTTAAAAAATATATAAATCATAATTTGTTTAAACAATTATATTTTTTTGTCTTTACAATATTTTATTTACTTGCTAGTTAGTTTTTATTATATATTTTATTTACTTTTAGTTAGTTTTTTATTATATATAATATTTACATGGCTATTCCTTTTTCTGTGAAAGTTTAAAAAAAAAAAATCATATTAATTTAGTTATAATTTTATTTAATAAATATTTTATTTAATAATTTTATAAGATAAATTAAATATTATTATTATTATTATTTTTTAATAATAAAAATATTTCAAATTTATTTGTAATGAAAATTGAATTAGAAATTTATAGAGTTGAAGTACTATTATGGTTAAGGTTAAACTAGCATAGATATCTTAAATAAATCTATCTAAACAAATGTCAATAGATATCCGCTACAAAATGATTAAAATTTAATTTACTACATATTGAATTATTTTTAAAAATATAATTTTGTTTATAATTAAATTTAAAATTTGGACGTATAGATGGTTGTCAAATTTAACCTTAAATCTATTTAAAGAAATGTCAATAGATATCCACTACATAATAATTATAATTTAATTTACTACATCTAAAATTATTTATATTTCCTTTATCTCCATTTATTTAATTTTTACTAACTTAAGTTTTTTATTTTAATTTTAAAAAAATGGACGATTTATATCTCCAAATATCATGTAATTTAAACAAATATTTTATGTGGTATTTATTAAATTATTTTTAAAAGTATATTATATTTATAATAAGATTTAAAATTTTGACATGTAGATGGTTGTCAAATTTAACCTAGAAGAATACAAGTTAACATTAACATGCTCACACCATCCCACTCCACCCATTCCACCATTGTAGAATGCCTATTGACATTATTAATTGGTTAAGCCTAACTAATTTTGGCTTGTGTAAGATTGTACAATAAAAATGGTTGACTGGTCAAGCCTAGCTTTGCAAGTGTCAAGCTTCATAAAGAATTGAATGTCCTAAAGTTATGCGTGAAGGTTTGTGTGCCTTCTTGATGGGTATTTCTCTCTAATGATAAATGGTCATGAAATTTGGAAAGCAATTATCTTCTCAGTAGTTAGTGGGTTCTGATGTGAATTGGTTTCGAGTTCTTAATGAGACAATTTGCATATCTTCAGAGGGTTGAAGACAACAAATGGTATGCTTTTTTTCAAATGAGTTTGGCATATCATTAGTTTTTATTATATATATTTTATTTAATTTTAGTTAGTTTGTTATTATATAAAATATTTACATAGCTATTCCTTTTTCTGTGAAAGCTTTTTTTAAAAATCAATAATAATTTTGTTATAATTTTATTTAATAATGTTATAAGATAAATTAATTAATTTTTAAATAATAAAAACATCTTAAATTAATTTGTAATGAAAATTGAATTAGAAATTTATAGAGTTGAAGTACTATTATGATTAAGGTTAAATAATTGGTTAAGCCTAACTAATTTTGGTGTGTAAATGATTGTACAATAAAAATGGTTGACTAGTCAAGCGTAGCTTTGCAAATGTCAAGTTTCATAAAGAATTAAATGTCCTAAAGTTATGCGTGAAGGTTTGTGTGCCTTCTCAGTGGGTACTTCTCTCTAATGATAAATGGTCATGAAGTTTGGAAAGCAATTATCTTCTCAGTAGTTAGTGGGTTCTAATGTGAACTGGTTCTGAGTCTCCAATGAGACAATTTGCATATCTTCAGAGGGTTGAAGACAACAAATGTTATGCTTCGTTTCAAATGAGTTTGGCATATTGTATGAATTTTTTTTTGTTCATTAAATATTCAAAGGAATAAACTATGGAATGTATCATTCTATTTGTGTGAAATTGCAATGTGTTTTTGAGTAGATAATTTAGTTTAATAAATATTTTTTGTCATATATTAATATTACAAGAGTAAATAAACATTATGAAAAATCAAATATATAAAATTATTTAAAATAATTTTGTAACGAAAAAATTGAATTACAATTTTATGACATACATGCATACATACATACATATATGATCGGTAACAGGTCGAATCCCTATAAGTTATATTATTAAAAGATAAAATTACAAAATCTTTGTACAAACGGGCACTGGTAGAAAAGAATAGAGAAAGAAAATCTTCAGTCTTGCCTGAGACCAAGGTCTTATACAAATTACAAAAAGAAAAGGGGCAATACCCCAGTTTTCCCACCTTAATAAAGGATAAAACCTTCTTTACATATATTTTATGCGTTTACATCTTTTCATTGATTAAATCTTGATTTTGATACAAATACCTTCTTGGTGTAAATAAGTATTTACTATTTACACTTTACTTAGGTTAGTGCATTATTTTATTAATTATTTTGTGAGACACTTAGGAGTTTGCGTACCTTTATGAGTTGTCATGTTGACAACACAGAAGTGCACAACTCTAATTCAACACATGGTGTCTACAGCATTGGAGTTTGCATCATTCACTAAGTTGTCATGTTGACAACACAATTATTCACACTCATAATTTAGCACATGGTGTCTACAACATAAATTTGTGTGTTACACCATTGTAGGCTTATCCTCTCATCATCGCACTTACTTTCATGCTTAATGAAGGATAACTCATATCTGGTGGACATGTGCCTGGTTGTATGACTTATCATGATGTTGATTCCTAGGCATTCTAGATGCATCTCAGAGGTCTTTATATACAGACACTCCTAGTGTACTTGTACATTGAATTGAATAATATATAGTTATTCTAATCATACTCTAGTCTACTTTGTGCTTGTGTTTGAGTTCTTTGGTCTTGGGTGAATTTTTCCCTAAGGTGAATTCTTACATACCTCAAACCTTGTTGGGGTCATGTTCTATCCTCCTTCCTTTTTATCTTGTAGATCTCTTTGAAGGATTTGAGCAATACAAATCCATAATACTCTCAGCAAGAAGGATTGCATTCGTTAGAGGTCTTCATTTGAGCAATTGTTACCGATATTAACCATCTTAGGTTTGTACTCAGTGCAAATATTTATTCCTTCAAATTCTTTGGAGGTTCCACCTATCCTACCCCTTTCTCTTCTAATAAATGCATCATGCCTATTAAACAATTTTTCAAGGGAAATGAAGTGTTTAGGAATCTTATTACCATTAAGTTGTTCAACACAAAGCTCCAACTTTTTCTTGCTATAAAGGGAGAACTCTCGATAGACATTCTCACTTCCTTCAAAGTATTCATCAGTCAAAGGTTCAGATGCTTTTAGGAAACATTGAATTTTCTTGTCATTGTTGAAAATTTGCCATGATTCAACATTGTCTAGAATATTAGGCCTGAACAAAACTTCAACCTTGTACTAGTAGTCTATGAACTCCATATGTGGAAGTAGAAGTGAAGATGAGGCAGCTAACAAATATTCCCTATCATTCTAGTCCCTTGGAACAACTTGTATTGAGAAGGTGTAAGGTCCTTAATCTCATCCCAGATCCTGTTTCTGTAGCTTTGAAGCCTTGCGTTCTTCATAGTGTAATGAGCTCAAACTTGCTTCACTATAAGCTTTCCATCTCCTTGGGCTCTTAGGATCTTTACTCCTCTTTGCTTTGTAGCAATGATACCCAACAACAATGCTTCATACTCTGTTGTATTATTGGTATTCTTAAATTGCAGCTTGTATGCAAGTTGTGTGATATCTCCATTCGGGGAAACAAGCACCATGCCAGCTATAGATCTAGTAGTAGCATAATTGCCATCAAACTCCAAGGTCAAGATCTCTTGATCACTAGGAGGATCTGATTACTCTTCTGAATGATTGAAGTTAAAGAACAACATGTAATTTCCAAATTCCATCTCTTGGTATAGGATTTGGGCCTTAGGATCATTAGGCTTCAAGACTGTGAATTTGGCCTTTTCCTCAGGTTCTAACTTGATCTTCTTGTTACCTATGAGGATTATGGCGTGAGACCAATCCATCTTGATTTCCCCTCCCATGTCTCTGCAAAAGCTTCTGCTCAAAAGCATGTCATAGCTAACTGGAATATCAGCTACAAGGATGGTCAACTTCATTCTCTTTGTAGGGTGCATGACTAATGCTACTTGTGCATCTTTTACTTTCCCTAAAAGGAGGACTTGTTTTGCGTCCATAGAATAGAAACATCCAAATGTTTTGGTCAAGATCAATCCTAGAGCATGAGCAACAGAGGAAGGCATGACATTATAAGAGGCTCCAAATTTTTTTATATAGTTCCTAGTTTATGAATATTTACATATAAGGACATGTAAAATGGATCAAGTTTCTAACCAAGGGAGGTAGCCAAGACTGATGCTTACTCCTCTTTAAAGAGAAAAGGTAAAATATGCTCTTCATCAGTTAGTGGTCCACTATTCAATTGGGGTTGATCATTGCTAACAGTAGTATTGACATTAGGTTGAGTTTTAGCCTCACCTTTATAGTAGTCTACTAGCTTTTGTAATTCAGTGGGGTGGGTTTTCATATAATCCAGGGGAGACACCTGAATATGAGTGTCTTTACAATATTGAATTATATCAAATGAGGAATGAGACTTACCATTTGGTTTGAATCTTGTCTGCTCTTTCCTCCAGAATGAGGAAATAGATGCTCCAGTTGTAGTCGGTGAAGGACTAGTGGTTGTATTCTGGGCAGGAACATATTTCCACGGTCATCTCTATTCTATCCAAAGTAGAAAATTAGTCACCTCCAACATTCAAATTTGATTCATACTCCAGGAAAAATGTTCCAGAGTTGCCAGGGGGAGCTAAATCATTTTCGCTTTTGGGATATTCAGTTGTTAGCTCATTGCTAGTAGTGAGTTGTTTGTATCTATTCATCTTTGGGCAAGAATCACCATCATGATCCGCTCTTAGGTGAAATATACACATGTTTTTCTTTTTGGGAGTTACCTCAATGGCAAGCTTTTGCTAAGTAGATGGTAATTGTAATGGTTTGCCTTCATGTTTCCTTTGGGGAATGTCCTGATAAGGTTGGTGGAATGAGGGAACAATTTTCCCCATTTTCCTTTTCATGGAAATCATCTCATTTGATAGCTTCTGAAGCATTGCTTCAATGTTATTAGTTGTACCAGTAGCAGAGCTTGTTAATGCTCCACTTTGAACCTCTCTCTTCCATTTCTCGGCTACTATCAGATCATCCTCCAATTCTATCGCCAAGGTTTGAGTAGCTTGAAGATTAGCCACATGTGCTCATCTAATTTGAAAACTGATGTCAGGGGGCATGGAGTTAATGAAAAATATTTTCAGATTATCTATTGTTGGTCTACTCACAATAGGAATCTGATTGACCAACTTGTTGAATTTTGCAATAAAGTCCCTTATAGGAACAACGGGTTCTTTTATTTGGGTGAGTTGAGTCAACAGAGTGTGTTCATCTTCTATGCTCTTGTAGTGTGCTTCAAATCAATTTTTCATATCATTCCAACTTGTAATGTGTCCTACTAGAAGGTTTTAAAACCCATTAGCTATGTTCTCAACCAAGGTTTCCACAAACACCCTTACTACTACATCTTCATACTAAGGACAAATGATACTGCATGCAACAAAGAAGGCCATAATGTGTTCATTAGCAGAGACTTTCCCATTGCCATTGAACTTGGGAAAGTTCTTTCGTGAACCTCTAGGTAGCTCATTATTAGCTGCAAGCTAAAGAGGGACAATAGCATTACCCCAGGGCACAACTATTGAGGCAAGAAAGATTATTAGTATGGGTTGAAAAGTGACAGTAGTAGGGGCAACTACTCCATGAAGAGTTAGAGCATTACACAATGATGGGATTTGAGTGCAGGAAATAGGTGGCGAAGATGAATGACTATGTATATGGGAAATAGGATGGGGTGGTGGAAAAAGAGCTCCACGAATACCCTGAAACTCTAAATCCCGTGAGCAGACTCTTCCTCTTCTTAAAGGATCTTCCAATATTAGGAAATCAACTTTCTATAATTCTTCAAACATTGGGTTAGCTTGCCCTTTGTTGTGAACACTTTGGGTATATTTAGGATCCAAGACAAACTTTCTTAATTCACAACAAGCACACTTCTCTCAATCTTCTTTCCCGTAATAATCCTTCCTACTACTAAACATTGGCCTCTTCTCTTTCAAGGGCAAAGCTAACTCTTTGATATTGGTCAAGGGACTTTCAACTTTTCCAAGCAAGATTATTCAGTTGGTTTGTTATGTCTTCTTGCTCATCCTAGAAACCGAGGTTGGTTTGTACTATCAGGATTTGTCCCTCATGAGGCAACACTATTTCTCCTTATGAGTTAATATGCATGACTCAACAAATTGAGTGCCACAGACATAAATTCTAGGTTATTCAGTAAAGCCACAAACAAACTTACTAAGAAAACATAGGACATATGAGTTCTTCCCTAGTAGAGTCACCAAAAATTGTTGGTTAACAATTTGTCTCCCTTAATTCTTTGGTTTATACCTTGGCTCTTAAAATGCCCAATAGCTATGGAGAACAAAAAATAAAAATCAATAGAATTGGTTAGTGTAGTAATCTATCAAGGATCCCTGAATTGAAAGGTATAACTCCCTTTTAGGTGCAATGTTTGCAATAAATTTTGTTTTTTAGGTTTTGGGGGTATGCTCTTAAATACTAGATTATTCAACACTTTAAACAACCTAGGAAATTTGAAAATAGGGACTAACTCTTGAAATGCAATCTATTCTTACTTAAATGCAAAGATGGAAACATGCAAGATTAGCTAGGACAACAAGAGAGTAGGAAGGATGATAGGATGGGCAATTCTTGGATTGCTGAGTTAACTGATATTTGACAGCTGATCCCACAATAGTGGGTGCCACTTTTTGACCAATTTTGACTCTGAAATCAATATTTTTGAAACAAACCTCACATTCAAGTGACTATATCTCTAAAACCATGAATAATATAAAGATGACGTAAACTAGTAATTTCTAGTACTTTGTTCCTACTTTCTAACCATACTTTTTAATTTAAAAAAAAAATAAAGTCAATTTTTTCTTCTCCTTCAAAAAGTGGTACATATGAAAAATCGATATTTTTAAAGAGTGACAATCATTTTGACAAGCATAACTCTTTTTTCTAAAAATGTTAATGAGGTAATTCTTTCGATGTTGGGTTTGTAACATCAATATCTAGAGGATGCATTTGGTTTGATTCAATTTGGTTGAATATTGTATAGTTTATGATGTTTTGAAGTAACATTAAGTATAATTCAAACATACGTTCATTTTGACAAGGATAACTTAAACACAATTTATCATAAATCAAATTTTCTTTTTTCAATAGAAAGCTATCTCAGCAACATATTTTCTAGTTATTTTCCAAAAAAAAATTGACCTAATTTACAATTTTTGCCTAAGTATTGAAGTCAGTTGATGTTCAATCATTAATCAACCTATAATGAGTTAAACTCATATTTGAAAGTCTTAATGAATATAATCTGTATTACAATTGTAGTCATTGGAAAGCTTGCTCCAAGTTGCACAAATTGGCATTTTTTATTTTACAGTAGGAGATCATTTGATCTCAATTTTAGGGGTCAAAACAACCAATTTCAATTATTTTTTAAGAAAACAACCCCAAAATTTTTAAAAACATCTGTTCATGCAAATGCCATGTTCGTGCAAATATATTTAGCATGTTCATGCAAACACATGTTCGTGCAAAACACAAGCCAAAATATTTTGATTGCTGGAAAATTCATTTGATGGGTTTGCACGAACATATAAAAAAGGTTATATTCACTCAAACATGTTAAAAAACAAATGTTGGTGTCACTTGTTTAGTGAGGACAGAAGTTTGAAAGTGAAGCTTAATATTATAAAGTTATTGCAAATTTTTTATAAAGTTACTTTGAATTTTTGAAGGCAATGGAATTTTTTTAATTTCTATGATTTTTTGATGGGAAATAAGAAAGGAAGACAAAACAAACATGCAAGGAAGAGATCTCATAAAGCATAACAAAAAAACTTCAGAAAACTTTGGCACATTATCATCAAATTAAACAAGGTTTGTAATTATATATATATATATATATATATATATATATATATATATATATATATATATATATATGGTCTTGAATTTAATTATGTATCAATCTTTTTTTTTTTAAATCTAATTTGATTTATTTGTAAACTTGTTGCATACAATCGACAAAATGAAGCTGAAGAAAATCTTGAAGGAGGCTCAATAAAAGTAGAAGTACATGTGGGATAAGGGTCAAGATCACTCCCTACGGGATCTAAAGCAGTGAATGTTGAAGAAGGTTCAAGATTAGTCCCTACAAAAGTTCAAGTAACAGAAGTTAGAGAAGGGTCAAAACCTTTCTCTACAGAATCTCAAACAATGAATGTTGGAGAAAGCTCAAGATCACTCTCTGTAAAAATTCAAATAACGAAAGTTAGAGAAGGGTCAGGGTCAAGTGTAGGAATAGGTATGAACGAACTCATAAATATTGCCCAATCTGTAAAGAATGGAATTTCTCGTAAAAATTTAGATCATTTACTTAAAATGGATGTGGATAAATTGAGAACACTTGCAGCTACTATTCAACCCTTAAGTTTGTCTAAGAAAAGGTCAATGAATGAGAAGGTAAGTGAAATAATGACTAAATTTGATAACATTGAAACACTTGAACAAGCTCAATTGCTTTCACTTTTGCTTACATAAAAGAAGGTGCAAGAGGCATTGAAATTGTTAGGTGTAGACACAACATCAAAGAAGAGAAGATTTTCTAACATGTAAACTGATGTGATTGGAAATGTTAAACAAGGTTTGAGAAACATAAGAAAGCAGTCTCAAACTAAAGATAAGTCCATGACAAGAAAAGTGATGTTGATGTCTGTTGTAAATAAGAATATGACCCAAAATAGACAAATATCTTCAATTTAGTTTGAAATGGGTTTTAGTAAGAAAATAATGAGAGAATATGTTAAGATAAGATTAATTCTGGATGACAGTACTATGGAAGGCAATTGGGAAATCATATGTAGAGCACCTCATTCTGACATGATTGATGAGAGATTCAAAAATTTAGTCATATCATTTTGAAGTGATAACACTCATCCTTTATCAAATAGTAGAGATGTTATCAGAGATAGAGATGTTATTAGTTCTTCTTAAGATTTATTTGATAATAATTTGGATTAATTTAAAGTTGCTTGCCTTGATATATCAAATTTCAAGACCTTTAAATGTATACATTTTAATAATATTAATTACCATGGATGAAGGTTTTAAGAATATTATATTTTGTAAAAGTTTTTAAAAATAATGTATTGGCTTACCTACTACCATATTTTTATCCACATAAAAGAAATATGTATCTTTAGTCCTACTAATTGATTTAACAATTAGAAGAGATGAATGCTATATTAATTTAATAATATTATCTTAAATAGATGTTAGTTCTTCATAAGATTTATTTTATAATAATTTGAATTAATTTAAAGTTGTTTACCTTGATATATCAAATTGTAGAACCTTTAAATGTATACATTTTATTAATATTAATTACCATGGATGAATGTTTTTAAGAATATTATATTTTGTATAAGTTTTTTTAAAATAATGTATTGGCTTACCTACTAGCATATTTTTATCCACATAAAATAAATATGTATCTTTAATCCTACTAATTGATTATTTTATAATGATTACAAATAAATTTAATACTTTAAATCTATAATCTAATTCATTTGGGTTAATTTAGTAGTTTTAAGCACCTATATTAATATAATTGTCATGAAAAATAATCCAATCACTTAACATAAGCTAGTGGTGATAACAATACAATATAAATTAGATGTAATTAAAAAGAAGAAGTAATAAATTCAATTCAATCACCCTAGATATTATTATTATTATTATTATTCTGAATTATAAATTAGGTTCATAGATCAATTTGGAACTTTTTCATATTTAACTATTGAAGTAGGTGAAGAGAAGTTGATTTGATTATTTTATAATGATCACAAACAAATCTAAAGTTTAAAATCCATAATCTAATTCATGAAGAATGTTCTACTAAAATACAAAAATATACACATACATATGTCTCAAGAATAAACATCTAGATCTAATATCTATACTAAAATGCATGTATGCAAACTGTAAGTCTCCAATAAACATGTATACATAAAATATAAACAGTCAAATACATGTCATCCAACTACTAAAGTACTAAATAGTCAAATAAATAGTGAAATGTACATGTCATCAAAGTACTGAAATACACATGTATGTAAGTTTCTAGAATAGGTAAACATGTATACAAAGTCTCCAATATATAAATGCATCAAAATATATAAATCTACTACTATTGGAGGGACCCCTCAAGATGCATACGAATAGAATGACCCTCTGATTGAGTCTCCCATACATCCTGTGGCCGAGGTGCAACAATCGAGCCCTGCAAATATATGTACATTAGAACTATCTAAACATATATATACATGTGTACATGAAAACAAGTGCATATAGTTTGAAACATAAATAACTTTACAAACTATTTAAAACTTGTACCTGAGCACTACTGGATGTCTTAGTAGAATCCTCTCTCTGATGTATATGCCCTGACCTAATACTAGATGTAATAATGTGCTCAAGGACCTGTGCCTACATGACTTATTATAATTAAAAGTTATATTATGCATCAATTTCAACTGCTAGTAATGACGAGTGAAGTGGCATGTTTAACTGGCTAGGAAATGGTGTAGAATGAATGTCAGCTTGGAATAACATGTTCATGTATGATGAAAATATCATGCTCTAACTAGTATCAATCTCAGATAACACTCATAACTACTCACCAAAATCATCAAGGCCCTCAACTATGATCCTGACATCTCCAACTCATATGCTCGAGCCATCTGTAGAGTGTTGTGAGCCTGGTGCAGAATGTTGTGAGCTATGCTGTGTGGTGACTATCACTGGTGTGGTTTGTACCTATGGAACTATGGGGTTCTGATGCAATCGTGTGGTGTCCATCACTGAGTGAACTGTTATCCCTTGAGTATCTGAAATATAACTTATACCCTGCAACAGGTCCTCCAAAAAATACAATGCTAGATCCATATGTGTGTGTTGTCCGCAAAGAGCATGAACATCACCTAGTACTGATAGTCCAATAGCTCTATATGCCTCATCAAGGGAGGTTCCTGAAGTGTTACTCGATGTCTGTGAAGATGGTCGACTTGGATGACTTCGTCAAGTGTGAATGCAGTGACCAAGATAGTCAAATGTGACACTAGCAACTACAGATACAATGTGTCCAATACTATTAGTTGCTCCCCTTTGGGAAGCAATGACAACTCTATCGATAATAGAAGCTAGTGCTACAGTCACTGGAGGAAGTCTCTGCCCAACGAACTGTCTGACATTTGGAGGTGGCAGACATTGTGCATTGTGATACTAGTCACGATCTATGATCTGACCATGCACTTGTCTACAATAATCCATAATATCTAAGTAGTTGATGTTGAACCCCATGCGAAACTTAGCATGCAACAACTGTACAAAATAAAGAGGTATCTGATTGTTATTAGGATAATGACCATGTGCAGCTAAGAAATGAGGATAGATCATACTGGCGACAACAAGATCTCTATAATGTGTCATTCGATAGCCTCTCACCCTACCTTGGGTACTTTCATATGACGGAAACAAATCTCATTTGATGATGTCTTTGGGGGCCACCCTCTTGACATCATCAAAAGGTGCATCTCTCGAAATCATAGTACTAAGCTCCCTAGATATGACAGTTAATACATCAGGGGTAAATGAATGATTTTCCCTAAATCTAGCAATGAGATTCTGTAAACTCCTACATATCGTCACACATATGTCTCTATATAAACTATCATTGGAGTACAATATAGATTTCTCTAATCTAATAACCTCTTTCTCTACAAATACAAATAATGCATCAATACCATTGCGTAGAGGTGTCACAACATGAGCCACACTAGGACCTCCAACAAGAGCTACACCAGGACCTCTAGTAGGAGCCAGACCAGGAGCTACAATAGCAGCCATGCTAGGAGCCACAATAGGATCTACAATAGGAGCCGCAACACGAGCCCTACAACGAGCCCCATGACAAGCCCCAAAACGAGTTGTACCACGAGTGCCACCACAAGAAACACCATGAACTACACCATGAGCCTCAACAGTAGTTGAAGTAGTAGTTGCAGCAGGAGCTGCAATAGGAGGAGTCTCAATAGGAGTCTTATCACCCTCAGGTTGATGAGTAGGCTGATCATGTGAAGTCATATCTATGTTATTGGAGCTAATATATATTGTAAATACACACATACATATGTGTAGTCTAGTACACAAATTTTTATTAAAAAGATATGTAATCGTACATCATCTAATCTACACATCAATATATCATACATGAGAGTTAGAGTTAGGGTTAGATTAGGGTTTGAGTTTTCAGTTAGGATTAGATTAGGGTTTGATTAGGGTTACAGTTAGATTAGGGTTATGATTCTAGTGTTAGATTATGGTTTGAGTTAGGGTTAGGGTTAGATTAGGATTTGAGTTCTAGGGTTACAATTAGATTATGGTTACAGTTCTAGGGTTAGATTAGGGTTTCAATTAGGGTTAGTATTAGATTAGGATTTGAGTTAGGGTTAGGTTTAGATTAGGGTTTGAGTTGTAGGGTTATAGTTAGATTAGGGTTATAGTTCTAGGGTTAGATTAGGGTTTGAGTTCTATGATTATGATTAAATTAAGGCTATAGTTTTGGGGTTAGAATAGGGTTTTAGTTAGGGTTAGTGTTAGATTATTGTTCGAGTTTGAGTTTGGGTTAGATTAGGCTTAGAGGTTGAGTTAGGGTTAGATTACGATTTGAGTTTCTAGTTAGGATTAAATATTAGGGCTTGAGTTAGGGTTACGAGTAGATAGGGTTATAGTTCTAGGGTTAGATTAGGGTTTTAGTTAGGGTTAGTATTAGATTAGGGTTATAGCTAGGGTTAGGTTAGATTAGGGTTTGAGTTGTAGAATTACAATTAGATTAGGGTTATAGTTCTAGGGTTAGATTAGGGTTTGGGTTGGGGTTAGGGTTAGATTAGGGATTGAGTTCTACAGTTATAGTTAGATTATGGTTATAGTTCTAGGGCTAGATTAGGGTTTGAGTTAGGGTTATAGTTCCAAGGTTTGAGTTAGGATTTGAGTTTGAGTTATAGTTAACAATTAGAGTTCTAGGATTAACAATAGGGATAAACATGTAGTTAAAGTTTTGGTTAGCAAATTAGGGTTATTGTTATGTAATTACAACTTTATAAATAGGGTTTGAGTTTGATTTAGGGTTAGATTAGGGTTTCAATTAGGGTTAGGGTTTGAGTTCTAGGGTTACACTTAGATTAGGGTTATGATTCTAAGGTTAGATTAGGGTTTCAATTAGGGTTACAGTTCTAAGGTTAATGTTAGATTAGGGTTTGAGTTTGAGTTAGATTAGGGTTATGGTTCTAGGGTTAGATTAGGATTTTAGTTCTAGGGTTGGTGCTAGGTTACGGTTTGAGTTTTTAGTTAGGATTAGATTAGGGTTTGAGTTAGGGTTAGGGTTAGATCAGGGTTATGGATCTAGGGTTAGATTAGAGTTTGAGCTCTAGGGTTACAGTTAAATTAAAGGGTTAGATTAGGGTTTAAATTCTAAGGTTTGAGTTTGAGTTAGGGTAGATTAGGGTTAATGTTTGAGTTAGGGTGAGATTAGGGTTTGAGCTTTTAGTTAGGATTAGATTAGGGTTACGATTCTAGGGTTAGATTAGGGTTTCAATTTTAGGGTTATGGTTCTAGGGTTAGATTAGGGTCTCAATTCTATGGTTAGTGTTAGATTAGGGTTTGAGTTTTTAGTTAGGATTATGTTAGGGTTTGAGTTAGGGTTAGGGTTAGATTAGGGTTACAATTCTAAGGTTAGATTAGGGTTACAATTCTAGGGTTAGAGTTAGATTAGGGTTTGAGTTTTTAGTTAGGATTAGATTAGGGTTTGAGTTAGGATTACCTAGTTAGATTAGGGTTTGAATTTTAGGGTTATAGTTAGATTAGGGTTACAGTTCTAGGAGTTAGGGTTAGATTAGGGTTATAGTTCTAAGGTTAGATTAGGTTTTGAGTTTTTAGTTAGGATTAGATTAGGTTATGAGTTAGGGTTAGGGTTAGATTAGGGTTATAGTTCTAGGGTTAGATTAGGGTTTGAGTTAGGGTCATGGTTCTATGGTTAGATTAGAATTTGAGTTTGAGTTATAGTTAATTAAGAATTAGGGTTTGGCTTAGGGTAAGGGATAAGAATTAGAATTAGAGTTCTAGGGTTAACAATAGGGGTACACATATAGTTAAAGTTTGGATTAGCAAATTAGGGTTATTGTTATGTAATTACAACTTTATAATTAGGGTTCGAGTTTGAGTTAGGGTTAGATTGAGGTTTGAGTTTAAGCTAGGGTTAGATTAGGGTTTCAGTTAGGGTTAGATTAGGGTTAGAGTTAGTGTTTGAGTTTGAGTTAGAGTTTGTGAGAGTTAGGGTTTGGGTTTAGCTTAAAGTGAGGGTTAAGAATTAGAATTAGAGTTCTACTAAGACTAATATTTTTCTAAATATATTTCGTAATGTTATAGTAATATTTTTCTAATATTCTAGATTAAAACATCTTTTTAATATTTTCTAATATTTTTCTAATATTCTAGACTATTGTTTTTTAAATATTTTCTAATTTTTTTCTAATGCTTTTTCTAATAAGACTAATATTTTTTTAATATTCTAGATTAAAACATTTTTTTAATATTTTATAATTTGTTTTTTTAATATTCTAAACTGTTGTTTTTTTATTGTTTTGTAATATTTTTCTAATATTTTCTAATTTTCTATAATAATGTTTTAAAAATATTTTCTAATTTTCTAGACCGATTTTTTTATAGAAATATTTTCTAATATTTTTCTAATATTTTGTAATATTTTTTCTAATAAGATTAATATTTTTCTAAAATTCTAGATTACAACTTTTTTTATTATTTTCTAATGTTTTTCTAATATTCTAGACTATTATTTTTTTAATATTTTGTAATATTTTTCTTATATTTTCTAATTTTCTAGACCAATGTTTTAATTAATATTCTCTAATGTTTTTCTAATATTTTGTAATGTTTTTTCTAATATTTTATAATATTTTTTCTAATAAGACTAACATTTTTCTAAATTTTTTATTTTTTTTCTAATATTCTAGATTGACATTTTAAAAATATTTATCTAATTTACACTAATTTTTTCTGTGAGGGGTGTTACCAATATTCATTCCTCTTAACTTTCAAGAAAGAATCCACTCATCCACAAAACAAATAATGGGCTAGATGAAATCTCTAAGTACACTTCTATCTAGTAGTTGGAAATGATGATACCGATAAATTAACACTTCCTAATGTTAAATTAATTTTTAAAAATATTCTAGACTAATATTTTTAAAATAATTTCCAATATTTTCTAATATTTTCTAATAACACTAAAAATTAATTAACAAATACAAAAAAATTATAAACAAAAAATCCATATAATTAATAAGCAATAAAAATATTAAATTAACATGAAAATATTTTTTAAAAACATTGAAAACATTAAGAACAATCAAATAATGACATATAAACATACTTGAAATAGCACAAAGACAAGAATCTAGAGGAAAATGACGAAAAGTGACACAACTCGATGTCCACTTCATTACGTTCACTCCAACATCCAAAACAAAATTTACATGTTGTAAAATTGAATAGTGAAAATAGAAAACAAGCTTTTTATATCGTAAATTATCAATTTCATAAATTTACGTAAACATATAATACTATTATGTTTGTGTGAACGTATCTTATTTTGCATAAATATGTTCGCGCAAACATAATAGTATTATGTGTTCATGTGAACATAATAAATGTGTTCATGCAAATTATGGAAAATTGAATTTGCATTTTTGCAAGCATTCCATAAATTTCTTTGTGCAAATGCAAATAATGTATCAATATCAATGTGTAGAGGTGTCGCACCAGAAGCCGCACCAGGACCTATAGCAAGCGCCACAACACAACCTGTAATAGGAGCCACACCAGGAGCCACAACACAAGCCCCATGACAAGCCCCACCACGAGCCCCACCATGAGCCCCACCATGAGTGACACCATGAGCAGCACCACAAACTGCACCATAAGCCTCAACAATAGCTGCAATAGGAACCCTAAAAAAACGTGATATCAGAATGTGACAGTTCAATGTCAATGACAAAAAAATGGTATTTGTGTTTAAAATATGAAGATGATGTAAACTGATGAAATGTGTAGAATTGGATGAATTTTATGCCTATAATTTTTATAATTTTTTTGAGTACGAATTTATTCATTTTGTTTTATTTTGAAGTCCCTTTTTTAACTGTAAAAAACATAGGGTGTAGTTCCCATCAAACAAGTATATGCAAATCATCTTTTTTTGTTCTAATTTGAAAATATCTTATAGATGACATGTATAGCTAGTGCACAAAAAAAGAAACAATTATTTTTGATGTATATTTTTTTTGTTATAAGTACTCAAGTTCAAACTATCAGAATCCAACAATTTTTTCCTCCCGTCAAAACTTTCCTATCAAATCTATACCTTCTTGAAAAAAAATTACATATTCGTGAAGAGGATTCTCTCCTCTAGAGATAAATATAATTTTTAAATTTTTTTGATATGATTTATTATTTTTTTTCCTTTTTTGGGGGAGCATCTTCTGAAATGTTGAAATATCAACTTATAATACTTTGAGATTATAACATATTATAATTAATCAAAACACTCAAAAATTTATATAATGATGATATTGAATTTGAGATCTATAAAAGTGTATTTTTAGTTTTTGAAAAAAATTGAGTTTTGATAAAGAAATGAGATTTGACCAAAACAGGTTTTGGTATCACAAACGGTGACACAGATCTGTGCTTTTACCCTAGTAGGAGCCACGACAGGAGTCACAATAGGAGTCTCATCACCCTTAGGCTGATGAGCATGTTGATCATGTGAAGCCATATCTACATTGATGGAGATAATATATATTGTAAATACACATATACATACATGTAGTCTAGCACACAAATTTTTATTTAAAAGATATGTAATCGTACATCATCAAATCTACACATCAATATATCATACATGAGAGTTAGAGTTAGGGTTAGATTAGGGTTTGAGTTTTTAGTTAGGATTACATTAGGGTTTGAGTTAGGGTTACAGTTAGATTAGGGTTATAGTTTTAGGATTAGATTAGGGTTTGAGTTGTAGGGTTATGGTTAGATTGGGGTTATGGTTCTAGGGTTAGATTAGGGTTTGAGTTAGGGTTTAAGTTTTGTTCTTACGATTAGATTAGGGTTATAGTTCTAGGATTAGATTAGGGTTTTAGTTAGGGTTAGTGTTATATTAGGGTTAGAGTTTGAGTTTGGGTTAGATTAGGGTTTGAGATAGGGTTAGATTTAGATTAAGGTTTGAGTTAGGGTTACAGTTAGATTAGGGTTATAGTTCTAGGTTAGATTAGGATTTGAGTTAGGTTTACGGTTCTAGGGTTAGATTAGGGTTTTATTTAGGATTTGAGTTTGAGTTATAGTTAACAATTAGAATTAGAATTAGAGTTCTAGGGTTAATAATAAGGGTACACATATATTTAAAGTTTGGGTTAGCAAATTAGGGTTACTATTATGTAATTACAACTTTATAATTACAGTTTGAGTTTGAGTTAGGGTTAAATTAGGGTTTTAGTTAGGGTTAGGGTTTTAGTTCTAGTGTTAGTATTAGATTAGGGTTTGAGTTTTAGTTTAGGATCAGATTAGGGAGTATTAGATTAGGATTTGAGTTTTTAGTTAGGATTAGATTAGGGTTTGAGATAGGGTTGGGGTTAGATTAGGATTACAATTCTAGGGTTAGATTAGGGTTTGAGTTCTAGGGGTACAGTTAGATTAAAGGTCTATGGTTCTAGGGTTAGATTAGGGTTTACATTCTAGGGTTAGTGTTAGATTAAGGTTTGAGTTTAAGTTAGGGTTAGATTAGGGTTAGAGTTTGAGTTAGGGTTAGATTAGGGTTTGAGTATTCAATTAGGATTAGATTAGGGTTATGGTTCCAGGGTTAGATTAGTGTTTGAGTTAGGGTTAGGTTTAGATTAGGGTTTCAATTTTAGGGTTACAGTTAGATTAGGGTTATAGTTTTAGGGTTAGATTAGGGTTTTAGTTCTAGGGTTAGTGTTAGATTAGGGTTTGAGTTTTTAGTTAGGATTAGATAAGGGCTTGAGTTAGGATTAGGGTTAGATTAGGATTATGGTTCTCGGGTTAGATTAGGGTTTGAGTTTTCAATTAGGATTACATTAGGGTTAGGGTTAGATTAAGGTTATGATTCTAGGGTTAGATTAGGGTTACAGTTCTAGGGTTATAGTTAGATTAGGGTTACAATTCTAGGATAGATTAGGGTTTTAGTTAGGGTTACTTAGTCAGATTAGGGTTTGAGTTCTAGGGTTACAGTTCTACGGTTAGATTAGTGTTTTAGTTAGGGTCAGTGTTAGATTAGGGTTTTTTTTGAGTTAGGGTTATATTAGGGTTACATTTGGCTTTGAGTGCTATGATTACAGTTAGATTAGGGTTATAATTCTACGGTTAGATTAGGGTTTGAATTTTTAGTTGAGATTAGATTAGAGTTTGAGTTAGGGTTAGGATTAGATTAGGGTTACGATTCTAGGGTTAGATTAGGGTTTGATTTAGGGTTACGATTCTAGGTTTAGATTAGGGTTTGAGTTAGGATTTGAGTTATAGTTATAGTTAGTTAGAGTTAGGGTTTGGTTTAGGGTTACAGTTAAGAATTAGAATTAGAGTTCTAGGGTTAACAATAGGGGTACACATATAGTTAAAGTTTGGGTTAGCATATTAGGATTATTGTTATGTAATTACAACTTTATAAATAGGATTTGAGTTTTGGTTAGGATTAGATTAGGTTTAAGTTTATGTTATGGTTAGATTAGGGTTCGAGTTAGGGTTTGGCTTTGGGTTTGGCCGAGGGTGAGGGTTAAGAATTAGAGTTAGAGTTCTAATAAGAGTATTATTTTTCTAAATTTATTTTGTAATGCTATAGCAATATTTTTCTAATATTCTAGATTACAACTTTTTTTAATATTTTCTAATGTTTTTCTAATATTCTAGACTATTATTTTTTAATATTTTGTAATATTTTTCTAATATAAATTCTAATATTCTATAATAATGTTTTAAAAATATTTTCTAATTTTCTAAACAAATGCTTTTTTAATATTTTCAAATGTTTTTCTAATATTTTGTAATATTTTTTCTAATTTTTCTAATGCTTTTTCTAATAAGACTGATATTTTTCTAATATTCTAGATTAAAACATTTTTTTAATATTTCCTAATTTGTTTTTCTAATATTCTAGACTATTGTTTTTTTAATGTCTTGCAATGTTTTTCTAATATTTTCTAAATTTTTAGACCAATCTTTTTAAAAATATTTTCTAATATTTTGTAATCCTTTTTCTAATATTTTCTACTATTTTTTCTAATATTTTCTACTATTTTTTCTAATAAGACTTTTTGAAAATTCTAGATTAAAATTTTTAAAAATATTTTTTAATGTTTTTGGGTATGTGTAGGATCATGGTGTGCCAAAAAGTGGCAATGTGAAAAAAATAGAGTTTGAACACATCTAAAAGCGCTTTAAAATCCGCTTTGACTTTTTTTCACCTATCCAGGTACCAAACCTGGAAAGTAAGGCCCAAGGCTTATCGGATATCCGATATGAGATCGGATATCGGATCTCATATCCGATATCCGATATCAGTGGCATAAAATTTGGAGGGAAAAGACAAAAATTAGAGGGAAAAACAAATTTGTAAGTGATATAACTAATTTGAGTTATGAAATATGTAAAGATATAATAACATAACTATTATATATAAAATAATATATAATCTATATATTATATAATAATATAATATTATATTTTATATATATATATATATAACGTAACGTAAAGATATAATATATAATATATTATGTTATTATTATTATTATTATCTATAAATATAATATATATTATTATTATTATTTTTACTATATTTTTATTAAATATAATAACGTAATATAATATATATGTTATTAATACATATTATTATTATTATCATATATAAATTATAATCTATAACATATTATTATTATTATCATATGTAAATTATAATATATAATATATTATGTTATTATTATTATAATCTATAAATTATATATATATGATTGTTATACTATATTATTATTATTTTTACTATATTATTTCTAGTGAAGTCATTTATATGGGTCAAAAGGGCTCACAGGATGAGCTATGACCCCTTTCGACACATTCCATGACAACATATGTCCCAACCCCTAGGGACATATTAAAATAGTTTATATGGGTCGAAGGGGGTCACAAGATGACCTATGAACCCTTTCGACATATTACAAGACGACATTTGTCCCTAGAGGTCCTAGGACCCTTAGGAACATATTAGAATCATTCATATGGGTCAAAGGGGGTCATAGGGTGACCAATGACCACCTTTAACACATTCCACGATGACATATGTCCTTAGGGGTCCTAAGACCCCTAGGGACATATTAGAATCATTTATATGGGTCAAAGGGGATCATAGGGTGACATATGATCCCCTTCGACACATTTCATAATGATATATGTCCCTAAGGGTCCTAAGACCCCTAGGGACATATTAGAATCTTTCATATGGTTTGAAGGGGGTCATAGGGTGAACTATGACCCCCTTCGACACATTACATGATAACATATGTCCCTAGGGGTCCTAAGATACCTAGGGACATATTAGAATGCTTCATATGGGTCAAAGGGGGTCATAGGTTGACCTATGACCCTCTTTGACCCATTAAATGATGACATATGTCTTTAAGGGTCCTAAGACCCCTAGAGACATATTAGAATCATTCTTATGGATCAAAGGGGCTCAAGGGGTGACCTATGACTCCTTTTTACTCATTAGATGATGACATATGTCCCTATGGGTCCTAAGACCCCTAAGCACATATTAGAATCATTCTTATGGGTCAAAGGGGGTCATAGGTTGACTTATGACCCTCTTCAACACATTACATGATGACATATGTCCCTAGGGGTCCTAGGACACCTAAGGACATATTAGAATGCTTCATATGAGTCAAACAGTGTCATAGGTTGACCTATGACCCCCTTTGATCCATTAAATGATGACATATATAACTAGGGGTCCTAGGACCCTTAGGGACATATTACAATCGTTCTTATGGGTCAAAAGGGGTCATAGGTTGACCTATAACCCCCTATGACCCATTACATGACGACATATGTCCCTAGGGGTCCTAAGACCCCTAGGGACATATTAGAATGTTTCATATGGGTCAAAGGGGGTCATAGGTTGACCTATGACCCCCTTCGAACCATTAAATGACAACATATATCCCTAGGGGTCCTAAGACCCCTAGGGACATATTAGAATATTTGACCCATTACATGATGACACATGTCCCCAGGGGTCCTAAGATCCTTAAGAATATATTAGAATCATTCATATGGGTTAAAGGGGGTCATAGATTGACCTATGACCCTGTTCGACCCATTACATGATGACATATGTCCCCAGGGGTCTTAGGATCCCTCGGGACATATTAGAATTGTTCATATGGGTCAAAGGGGGTCATATGTTTACCAATGACCCCCTTTGACCCATTAAATGATGACATATGTCCCTACCAATCCTAGGACCCCTAGGGACATATTAAAATTGTTCTTATGGATCAACGGGGGTCATAGGTTGACCTATGATTCCTTTCAACCCATTAAATGATGACATTTGTCCCTAGGGGTGATAGGACACCTAAGGACATATTAGAATCGTTCTTATGGGTCAAAGGGGGTCATAGGTTGACCTATAAACACCTTCGACCCATTAAATGACAACATATGTCCCCAGGGGTCCTAAGACCCCTAGGGACATATTAGAATCCTTCTAATCAGTCAAAGGGGGTCATAGGGTGGGCTATGACCCCATTCGACCCATTACCTAACGACATATGTCCATAGGGGTCCTAGGACCCCTAGGGATATATTAGAATGCTTCATATGAGTCAAAGCGGGTCATAGGTTGACATATAACCCCCTTCAACCCATCAAATGATGAAATATTTTCTTAGGGGTCCTAGGACCCCTAGGGACATATTAGAATCATTTTTATGGCTCAAAGGGGTCCACAAGTTAACCTCTGACCCCCTTCGACATATTACATGACGACATATGTCCCCCTAGGAACATACTAGATTCGTTCATATGGGTCAAAGGGGGTCATAGGTTGACCTATGACCCCCTTTGACCCATTAAATGATGACATATGTCCCTAGGGGTCCTAGGAGCCCTAGGGACAAATTAGAAACATTGTTATGGGTCAAAGGGGGTCATAGGTTGACCTATGACCCCCTTTGACCAATTACATGATGATATTTTTCATGACCCATTACATGATGACATATGTCCCTAGAGGTCCTAGGGCCCCTAGGGAGATATTAGAATCTTTCATATGGGTCTAAAAGAGTCATAGGTTGACCTATGACCCCCTTCGACCCATTATATGATGACATATGTCCCTAGGGGTCATAGGACCCATAGGGACATATTAGAATTGTTCATATGGATCAACGGGGGTCATAGGTTGACCTATGACCCCTTTCGACCCATTAAATGATGATGTATGTTCTTAGGGGTCTTAGGACCCCTAGGGACATATTAGAATCATTCGTATGAGTCAAAAGGAGTCATAGGTTGACCTATGACCACCTTCGACACATTACATGATGACATATGTCCCTAGGGGTCCTAAGACCCTTAGGGACATATTAGAATGCTTCATATGAGTCAAATGGGGTCATATGATGACCTATGATCCCCTTTTACCCATTAAATGATAAGATATGTCCCTAGGGGTCCAAGGACCCCTAAGGACATATTAGAATTGTTCTTATGGGTCAAAGGGGGTCATAGGGTGACCCATGACCCCCTTCGAACCATTACATGATGACATATGTCTTTAGGGATCTTAGGACCCCTGCGAACATATTAGAATGCTTCATATGGGTGAAAGGGGGTCATAGGTTGACCTATGACCCCCTTCGACCCATTAAATGATGACATATGTCCCTAGGAGTCCTAGGACCTCTATAGACATATTAGAATCATTCTTATGTGTCAAAGGGGGTCATAGGTCAACTTATGATCGCTTTGACCAATTACATGACGACATATGTCTCTATAGGGGTCCTAAGACCCCTAGGAAGATATTAGAATCGTTATTAAACCTAGGGACATATTAGAATGCTTCATATGGGTCAAAGGGTGTCATAGGTTGACTTATGAACCCCTTCGACCCATTAAATGATGACATATATCTATAGGAGTCCTAAGACCCCTAGGGACATATTAGAATTATTCTTACGGGTCAAAGGGGGTCATAGGTTGACCTATGACCCTTTTCAACCTATTACATGATGATATATGTCCCTAGGGGTCCTAGGACCCTTAGGGACATATTAGAATCGTTCTTATGGGTCAAAGGGGGTCATAGGTTGACCTATGACCCCCTTCAACCCATTAAATGATGACATATATCCCTAGGGGTCTATGACCCCTAGGGACATATTAGAATCGTTCTTATGGGTCAAAGGGGTTCATAGGTTGACCTATGATCCCCTTCAACTCATTACATGATTACATATGTCCCTAGGGGTCCTAAGACCCCAAAGGACATATTAAAATCCTTTTAATAGGTCCAAAGGGGTCATAGGGTGAACTATGACCCCCTTCAACCCATTACGTAATGACATATGTCCATGGGGGTCCTAGGACCCCTAAGGACATATTTGAATACTTCATATGGGTCAAAGGGGGTAATAGGTTGATCTATGACTTCCTTCAACCCATTAAAAGATGATATATCTCCCTAAGGGTCCTAGGACCCCTAAGGACATATTAGAATCATTCTTATGACTCAAAGGGGGTCATATATTAACCTATGACACCCTTCGACATATTACATAATGACATATGTCCCTAGAGGTCCTAAGACCCCTAAGAACATATTAGATTCATTCATATGGGTCAAAGGGAGCATAGGTTGACCTATGACCCCCTTCGACCCATTACATAATGACATATGTCCCTACGGATCCTAAGTCCCCTAGGGACATATTAGAATCGTTCTTATGGGTCAAAAGAGGTCATAGGTTAAGTTATGACCCACTTCGAGACATTATATGACGACATATGTCTCTAGGGGTCCTAAGACACCTAGGGACATATTAGAATGCTTCATATGGGTCAAAGGGTGTCATGGGTTGACCTATGACCCCCTTCGACCCATTAAATGATGACATATATAGCTAGGGGTCCTAGGACCCCTAGGGACATATTACAATAATTCTTATGGGTCAAAGGGGGTCATAGGTTGACCTATAACTCCCTCTGACCCATTACATGATGACATATGTCCTTAGGGGTCCTAGGACCCATAGGGACATTAGAATGCTTTATATGGGTCAAAAGGGCTAATAGGGTGAACTATGACCCCCTTTGAACCATTACATGATGACATATGTCCTAGGGATATATTCTTATGGGTGTAAGTGGGTCGAAGAGGATCATAGGTCAACCTATGACCCCTAGGCACATATGTCATCATTTAATGGGTCGAAGAGGATCATAGGTCAACCTATGACCCCCTTTGATGCATAAGAATGATTGCAATATGTCCTTAGGTGTCTTAGGACCCATAAGTACATATGTCATCATTTAATGGGTCGAAAGGCGTCATAGGTAAACCTATGACACCATTTGATCTATATGATGCATTCTTATATGTTCCTAAGGGTTCTAGGACCCCTACGAACATATGTCATTACGTAATGTGTCGAAGTGGGTCAATTGTCAACCTATGACCCCTTTTGACCCATAAGAATGATTCTAATATGTCCTTAGGGTTTCGAGGAACTCTAAGGACATATGTCATTATGTATTATGTCGAAGCGGGTCATAGGTAAACCTATGACCACCTTTGACTCATAAGAATGATTCTAATATGTCCCTAGGGGTCCTAAGACCTCTAAAGACATATGTCATTATGTAATAGGTCAAAGGGGATCATAAGTCAACCTATGACCCCCTTCGACTCATATGAATGATTCTAATATGTCCCTAGGGGTGCTAGGACCCCTAGGGACATGTCATAATGTAATGGGTCAAAGGAGGTCATAGGTCAACCTATGATGCCCTTTGACCCATATGAATGATTCTAATATGTCCCTAGGGGTCCTAGGACCCCTAGGGACATATGTCATCATTTAATGGGTCGAAAGGGGTCATAGGTCAACCTATGACCCCCTTTGATCCATAAGAAATATTCTAATATGTCTCTAGGGGTCCTAGGACCCCTTTGGACATATGTCATCATGTAATACGTCGAAGTGGATCATAGGTCAACCTATCACCCCCTTTGACCCATAACAAGCATTCTAATATGTCCCTAAGGGGTTGTATGACTCCTAGAAACATATGTCATCATGTAATGGGTCAAAGGGGGTCATAGTTCAACCTATGACCCTCTTAGACCTATAAGAATGATTCTAATATGTCTTTAGGGTTTTGAGGACCCTTAGGGACATATGTCATCATGTAATAGGTCAAAGTGGGTCATAGATCAACCTATGACCACCTTTGACCCATAAGAATTATTTTAATATTTTTTTAGGGATTCTAGGATCCGTAGGGACATATGTCATCATGTAATGCATCGAAGGGGGTCATAGGTCAACCTATGACCCCCTTTGTCTTAGAAGAATGATTCTCATATGTCCCTAGGGGTCGTAGGACCCCTAGGGACAAATGTTGTCATTTAATGGGTAGAAGGGGATCATAGGTCAACCTATGACCCCTTTCGACCCATATGAATGATTCTAATATGTTCCTAGGGGTCCTAGGACCCATAGGAACATATGTCATCATGTAATGTGTTGAAGGGGGTCGTAGATCAACCTATGACACCCTTTGACCCATAAGAACAATTCTTATATGTTCCTAGGGGTCCTAGAGACATATGTCGTCATGTAATGGGTCAAAGGGGGTCATAGGTCAACCTATGACCTCCTGTGACTCATATGAACAATTTTAATATGTCCCTAGAGGTCCTAGGGTGCCTAGGGACATATGTTATCATTTGATGGGTCGAAGCGGGTCATAGGTCAACCTATGAACTCTTTTAACCCAAATGAACAATTCTAATATGTCCCTAGGGGTCTTAGGAGCCCTAGTGACATATGTCATCATTTAATAGGTCAAATAGGGTCATAGGTCAACCTATGACCCCTTTTTACCTATATGAACAATTCTAATATGTCCCTAGGTGTCCTATGACCCGTAGGGACATATGTCATCATGTAATGGGTCAAAGGGGGTCATAGGTTGACCTATGACCACATTTGACCCATAAGAATGATTCTAATATGTCCCTAGGGGTCCTAGGACCCCTAGGGACATATGTCGTCATATAATAGGTTGAAGGGTGTAATAGGTCACCCTATAACCCCCTTTGACCTATAAGAATGATTCTAATATGTCCCTAGGGGTCCTATGACCCTTAGCGACATATGTCATCATGTAAAGGGTCAAAGGGTGTCATAGGTCAACCTATGACTCCCTTTGACCCATAAGAACAATTTTAATATGCCCTTAGGGTTCTTAGAACCCCTTTGAACATATGTCATTATGTAATATGTTGAAGGGGGTCATAGGTCAACCTATGACTCCTTTTGACCCATAAGAAGCATTCTAATATGTCCCTAAGGGTCTTAGGACCTCTAGGGACATATGTCATCATGTAATGGGTCAAAGGGGGTCATAGGTCAACCTATGACCCCTTTTGACCCATATGAATAATTCTAATATGTCCCTAGGTGTGCTATGACCCGTAAGGACATATGTCATCATGTAATGGGTCAAAAGGGATCATAGGTTTTCCTCCTTCGCCACAATAATATTAATATTATGAAAATATTTGGAGGCAAATGACTTTAATTTATAACTAAGTTAATAGTATATTAGTATTAGTATAAAATATCAATAATATTAATATAAAATAGTATTAATATACCTATAGTATCAATATTATTATAGTATTAATATATATTATTATTATAGCTATAATAGCATTATTATTATTACTATACATATAATAATATTAATATTTAGTGTTTATTTATATTATAATTATTATCCTAAAATAGTATAAATAGTATATCCTAAAATATTACATTATATATACTAAAATATTACATTATTATATAGATATATTAATAACATATTTATTAATATAATAATATTTATAATATATATTATATTTAATAAAAATATTACATTGTTATATATATATTATATTATTATACATATTAATATAATAATATATAATACAAAGATGGTCGTTATTTAATGGGTCAAAGGGGGTCATAGGTCACCCTATGACCCCCTTTGACCCATATGAACGACTCGACTATGTCTCTGGGGGTCCAAGGACCCCTAGGGACATACGTCGTCGTTTAATGGATCAAAGGGGGTCATAGGTCACCCTATGACCCCCTTTGACTCATATGAATGATTCAAATATGTAGAGGACCCCTAGGGACATATGTCATCATTTAATGGGTCAAAGAGGGTCATAGGTCACCGTATGACCCCCTTTGACCCATATTACCCATTCGAATATGTCCCTTGGGGTCCAAGCACCCCTAGGGACATATGTCATCGTTTAATGAGTCAAAGAGGGTCATAGGTCACCCTATGACCCCCTTTGACCCATAATATCCATTCGAATATGTCCCTAGGGGTCCTAGGACCCCTAGAGACATATGTCGTCGTTTAATGGGTAAAAGGGGGTCATAGGTCACCCTATGACCCCCTTTGACCCATATTACCCATTCGAATATGTCCCTAGGGGTCCTAGGACTCCTAACAACATATCTCATCGTTTAATGGGTCAGAGAGGGTCATAGGTCACCCTATGACCCCCTTTGACCTATATTACCCATTCGAATATGTCCCTAGGGGTCCTAGGACCCCTAGAGACATATATCGTCGTTTAATGGGTCAAAGAGGGTCATAGGTCACCCTATGACCCCCTTTGACCCATATTACCCATTCAAATATGACACTAGGGGTCTTAGGACCCCTAGAGACATATATCATCGTTTAATGGGTCAAGAGGGTCATAGGTCACCCTATGACCCCCTTTGACCCATATGTACGATTCGAATATGTCCCTAGGGGTCCTAGGAACCCTAGAGACATATGTCGTCATTTAAAAGGTCAAAGAGGGTCATAGGTTACCCTATGACCCCATTTGACCCATATTACCCATTCGAATATGTCCCTAGGGGTCCTAGGACCCCTAGGAACATATGTCGTCGTTTAATGCATCAAAGGGGGTCATAGGTCACCCTATGATCCCCTTTGACTCATATGAACAATTCAAATATGTCCCTAGGGGTAGGACCCCTAAGGACATATGTTGTCGTTTAATGGGTCAAAGGGGGTCATAGGTCACCCTATGACCCCCTTTGACCCATATGAACGATTGGAATAAGTCCCTAGGGTCCTAGGACCCCTAGGGACATATGTCGTCATTTAATGAGTCAAAGAGGGTCATAGGTCACCCTATGACCCCATTTGACCCATATTACCCATTCGAATATGTCCCTTGGGGTCCGAGGACCCCTAGGGACATATGTCGTCATTTAATGGGTCAAAGGGGGACCCATATTACCCATTCGAATATGTCCCTAGGGGTCCTAGGACCCCTAGTGACATATCTCATCCTTTAATGGGTCAGAGAGGGTCATAGGTCACCCTATGACCCCCTTTGACCCATATTACCCATTCGAATACGTCCCTAGGGGTCCTAGGACCCCTAGCGACATATATCATCGTTTAATGGGTCAAAGAGGGTCATAGGTCACCCTATGACCCCCTTTGACCCATATGTACGATTCGAATATGTCCTTAGGGGTCCTAGGACCCTTAGAGACATATGTCGTCATTTAAAGGGTCAAAGAGGGTCATAGGTTACCCTATGACCCCATTTGACCTATATTACCGATTCGAATATGTCCCTAGGGGTCCTAGGACCCCTAGGGACATATGTCATCGTTTAATTCATCAAAGGGGGTCATAGGTCACCCTATGACCCCCTTTGACTCATATGAACGATTCAAATATGTTCCTAGGGATCCTAGGACCCCTAAGGACATATGTTGTCGTTTAATGGGTCAAAGGGTGTCATAGGTCACCCTATGACCCCCTTTGACCCATATGAACGATTGGAATATGTCCCTAGGGTCCTAGGACCCCTAGGGACATATGTCGTCATTTAATGGGTCAAAGAGGGTCATAGGTCACCCTATGACCCCATTTGACCCATATTACCCATTCAAATATGTCCCTTGGGGTCCGAGGACCCCTAGGGACATATGTCATCGTTTAATGGGTCAAAGAGGGTCATAGGTCACCCTATGACCCCCTTTGACCCATATTACCCATTCGAATATGTCCCTTGGGGTCCTAGGACCCCTAGAGACATATATCGTCGTTTAATGCGTCAAGAGGGTCATAGGTCACCCTATGACCCCCTTTGATCCATATGAACGATTCGAATATGTCCCTAGGGGTCCTAGGACCCCTAGAGACATATGTCATCGTTTAATGGGTCAAAGAGGGTCATAGGTTACCCTATGACCCCATTTGACCCATATTACCCATTCGAATATGTCCCTAGGGGTCCTAGGACCCTTAGGGACATATGTCGTCGTTTAATGGGTCAAAGAGGGTCATAGGTCACCCTATGACCCCCTTTGACCCATATTACCCATTCGAATATGTCCCTAGGGGTCCGAGGACCCCTAAAGACATATATCATCGTTTAATGGGTCAAGAGGGTCATAGCTCACCCTATGATCCCCTTTGACCAATATGAACGATTTGAATATGTCCGTAGGGGTCCTAGGACCCCTAGAGACATATGTCGTCGTTTAATGGGTCAAAGAGGGTCATAGGTTACCCTATGACCCCATTTGACCCATATTACCCATTCGAATATGTCCCTAGGGGTCCTAGGACCCCTAGGGACATATGTCGTCGTTTAATGGGTCAAAGAGGGTCATAGGTCACCCTATGACCCCCTTTGACTCATATGAATGATTCAAATGTCCCTAGGGGTCCTAGGACCCCTAGGGACATATGTCGTCGTTTAATGGGTCAAAGGGGGTCATAGGTCACCCTATGACCCCCTTTGACCCATATGAACCATTCGAATATGTCCCTAGGGTCCTAAGACCCCTAGGGACATATGTCGTCGTTTAATGGGTCAAAGGGGGTCATAGGTCACCCTATGACCCCCTTTGACTCATATGAACGATTCAAATATGTCCCTAGGGGTCCTAGGACCCCTAGGGACATATGTCATCGTTTAATGGGTCAAAGGGGGTCATAGGTCACCCTATGACCCCCTTTGACCCATATGAACTATTCGAATATGTCCCTAGGGTCCTAGGACCCCTAGGGACATAAGTCTTCGTTTAATGGGTCAAAAAGGGTCATAGGGTGACCTATGACCCCTAGGGACATATGTCGTCGTTTAATGGGTCAAAGAGGGTCATAGGTCACCCTATGACCCCCTTTGACCCATATTACCCATTCGAATATGTCCCTAGGGGTCCTAGGACTTCTAGAGACATATATCGTCGTTTAATGGGTCAAGAGACCTATGACCCCCTTTGACCCATATGAACGATTCGAATATGTCCGTAGGGGTCCTAGGACCCCTAGAGACATATGTCGTCATTTAATGGGTCAAAGAGGGTCATAGGTTACCTTATGACCCCATTTGACCCATATTACCCATTCAAATATGTCCCTAGGGGTCCTAGGACCCCTAGGGACATATGTCGTCGTTTAATGGGTCAAAGGGGGTCATAGGTCACCCTACGACCCCCTTTGACTCATATGAACGATTCAAATGTCCCTAGGGGTCCTAGGACCCCTAAGGACATATGTCGTCATTTAATGAGTCAAAGGGGGTCATAGGTCACCCTATGACCCGCTTTGACCCATATGAACGATTCGAATATGTCCCTAGGGTCCTAGGACCCCTAGGGACGTATGTCTTCGTTTAATGGGTCAAAGAGGGTCATAGGTCACCCTATGACCCCCTTTGACCCATATTACCCATTCGAATATGTCCCTTGGGGTTCGAGGACCCCTAGGGACATATGTCGTCATTTAATGGGTGAAACCTATGACCCCCTTTGACCCATATTACCCATTCGAATATGTCCCTTGGGGTCGTAGGACCCCTAGAGACATATATCATCGTTTAATGGATCTGACCTATGACCCCCTTTGACCCATATGAACGATTCGAATATGTCCGTAGGGGTCCTAGGACCTCTAGAGACATATGTCATTGTTTAATGGGTCAAAGAGGGTCATAGGTTACCCTATGACCCCATTTGACCCATATTACCCATTCGAATATGTCCTTAGGGGTCCTAGGACCCCTAGGGACATATGTCGTCATTTAATGGGTCAAAGGGGGTCATAGGTCACCCTATGACCCCCTTTGACCCATATGAACAATTCGAATATGTCCCTAGGGTCCTAGGACCCCTAGGGACATATGTTGTCGTTTAATGAGTCAAAGACCTATGACCCCTTTTGACCCATATTACCCATTCGAATATGTCTCTTGGGGTCCAAGGACCCCTAGGGACATATGTCGTCGTTTAATGGGTCAAAGAGGGTCATAGGTGACCCTATGACCCCCTTTGACCCATAATACCCATTCGAATATGTCCCTAGGGGTCCTAGGACCCCTAGAGACATGTCGTCATTTAATGGGTCAAAGGGGGTCATAGGTCACCCTATGACCCCCTTTGACCCATATGTACGATTCGAATATGTCCCTAGGCGTCCTAGGACTCCTAAGGACATATGTCGTCGTTTAATGGGTCAAAGAGGGTCATAGGTCACCCTATGACCCCCTTTGACCCATATGAACGATTCGAATATGTCCCTAGGGGTCCGAGGACCCCTAGGGACATATGTCGTCGTTTAATGGGTCAAAGAGACCTATGACCCTCTTTGACCCATATGAACGATTCGAATATGTCCATAGGGGTCTAAAGACCCCTAGGGACATATGTCGTCGTTTAATGGGTCAAAGAGTGTCATAGGTTACCCTATGACTCCATTTGACCCATATTACCCATTCGAATATGTCCCTAGGGGTCCTAGGACCCCTAGGGACATATGTCGTCGTTTAATGGGTCAAAGGGGGTCATAGGTCACCCTCTGACCCCCTTTGACCCATATGAACAATTCGAATATGTCCCTAGGGGCCCAAGGACCCCTAGAGAAATATGTCGTCGTTTAATGAGTCAGAGAGGGTCATAGGTCACCCTATGACCCCCTTTGACCCATATTACCCATTCGAATATGTCCCTAGGGGTCCTAGGACCCCTAAAGACATATATCGTCGTTTAATGGGTCAAAGAGGGTCATAGGTCACCCTATGACCCCCTTTGACCCATATGAACGATTGAAATATGTCCCTAGGGGTCCTAGGACCCCTAGGGACATATGTCATCGTTTAATGGGTCAAAGAGGGTCATAGGTCACCCTATGACCCCCTTTGACCCATATTACCCATTCGAATATGTCCCTAGAGGTCCTAGGACCCCTAGGGACATATGTCGTTGTGTAATGGGTCAAAGGGGGTCATAGGTCACCCTATGACCCCCTTTGACCCATATGAATGATTCGACTATGTCCCTAGGGGTCCTAGGACCCCTAGGGACATATGTCATCATTTAATAGGTCAAAGGGAGTCATAGGACACCCTATGACCCCCTTTGACCCATATGAACGATTCGACTATGTCCCTAGGGGTCCTAGAACCCCTAGGGACATATGTCATCGTTTAATGGGTCAAAGAGGGTCATAGGTCACCCTATGACCCCCTTTGACCCATAATACCCATTCAAATATGTCCCTAGGGGTCCTAGGACCCCTAGAGACATATGTCGTCGTTTAATGGATCAAAGGGGGTCATAGGTCGCCCTATGACCCCCTTTGACCGATATGAATGATTCGGCTATGTCGCTGGCAGTCCTAAGGACATATGTCGTCATTTAATGGGTCAAAGGGACCCCCTTTGACCCATTAAAGGAAGACATATGTCCCTAGGGGTCCTAGGACCCCTAGTGACATATATCGTCGTTTAATGGGTCAAAGAGGGTTATAGGTCACCCTATGACCCCCTTTGACTCTTATATATTAATAATATACATATATATTAATAATATACATATCAATATATATATATATATATATATATATATATATATAGACATATACATATTACATTATTATATTTAATGAAAATATTACGTTATTATATAAATATATTAATAACATATATATTAATATAATAATATTTATAATATATATTATATTTAATAAAAATATTACGTTGTTATATAAATATTATATTATTATACATATTAATATAATAATATATAATACACATTACATTTAATGAAAATATTACGTTATTGTATATATTAATAACATACATATTAATATAATAATATATAATACGTATTTTATATATATATAAATTACGTTATTATATTTAGTAAAAATAATAATAATATATATTATATTTATAGATTGTAATAAGATTAACATAAGATATTATTATATATTACTAGATTATATCTTGTATGTTTACATTACGTTATTATATATATATAATATATTAAAATATGCCTTTACATATTAATATAAGTGAAATAATTTAAAAATAAAAAACTAGAACGTTTAAATCGAATTTTCCTCCAAAATTTGAAGATTTTTGGAATTTGACTACCGAGCCAAATCGGATATTCGATTTTGAATCGGATATCCGATCAGACTTGGTATTTACCAAGCCTGCCCAGTCAACCCCAAAGACGTGTTTATAGAGAGTTTTAGTGATACTCAGACTTCGGGTAGCCGTCTGACAATGTTATTTTGATCGAAATTGAATGAAACAAAATGGGTTTTTTAATATCGCTCTCTAGATTCCATCAATATAATTTCTGTCAAATTCTGAGTTCGACAAGTATTTATTAGTTAATTATCAATGAAGATTATTGTAAAGTACTGATTGACATACTGAATGAAAAATAGCTATAACTTTCAAACGGTCTAACATTTTTTAAATCTAAAAGTTGCGTCACATTCTATACTTTGCCTAGTATAAGAAAAAAACAAGAAAAAAAAAATTTGATCAAATTTTTTATTAGTTAGGGTGGTCAGACACGGGACTTTTTTTAATTCGAAAAAGTTTTGGTAGAAAATTCATATTTAATTATTTATTTGGAATAAAAATATCAAAAAATATGCGTCACATCCGGGCATGAGTCTAGTTTTCATATCTATAATTATATTAAAAAAATATTATGATTTGATTTTGATTAAAGTGGTCAGACATACACCTACTTTTTATTTTCGCTATGAAATTTTCTTAGTACTGCATTAAAATTCAAACTTTTGACCAATCAATTATTTTTTTCTCCTGATAAGGCCTAGTAGTTTAGAAACTACATTCAATTTTCTACAAATTATTTTCTTACAACTTTTTGATATAAAGTCCATAACCACTTCAAAATTATGTGTCAAGTTGACATAAACCTGATTTGTTGATTTTTCACTACCACTTAAGGCCATAGTTTGGTACACCATGATCTTGCACATACCCTTTTTTAATATTCTAAACTATTATTTTTTTTAATATTTTGTAATATTTTTCTAATATTTTCTAATTTTGTAGACCAATATTTTTTTAATATTTTGTAATGTTTTTCTAATATTTTGTAATGTTTTTCTAATATTCTAAACTATTGTCTTTAATATTTTGTAATATTTTTCTAATATTTATTTAATTTAACACTAATTTTTTTCTAAAATTATTTCGTAATGTTAAATCAATATTTTTCTAATATTCTAGACTAATATTTTTTTTAATAATTTCTAATTTTTTCTAATATTTTTTAATAACACTAAAAAATAATTAACAAATACTTATAAACATAAAATTCATATAATTAACTAAAATTAATAACCAATAAAAATATTAAATTAACATGAAAATATTCTTTGAAAACATTCAAAATATTAAAAACAATCAAATAATGACATTTAAACATACTCAAAATAGTGTAAAGACAAGAATTTGGAGGAAAATGACAAAAAGTGATGCAACTCGATGTCCACTTCGATACATTTGCTCCAACGTCCAAAACAAAATTTACATGCCATAAAATGAGGAGTGAAAATGGAAAACAAGCTCTTTATGCAATAAATTATCGATTTCATATGTTCGCGTAAACATATAATACTATTATGTTTGTGTGAACATATCTTATTTTACATAAATATGTTCACGTGAACATAATAGTATTATGTATTTGTGTGAACATAATAAATACATTTGCACAAAGGTATGGAAAATGGAAGTTACATTTTTCCAAGCATTTCACAAGTTTCTTCGTGCCACTAAAGTGGCGTCCACTATTGTGGGATCACCCAATACCCAGATTGTCTACTTTTTAGCTATTCCTTTAATCAATTTTTGGTCCTCTCATACAATGAACTAAACTATACATACAAACTATGACATATAGCACGAAGAAATAAATTAAGCTTACTTTGAAGAAAGTAAAGCATACAATCCACTGAATGAATGAAATAAAACCAAGTTCATTTAAAATCATTGAATTTCCAACAATAGCACATTAATTTCAAATATTATAATGTAACTAAATGAACAAGATAATTAAAAATAGATTCAAAGTCAAACAAAATAGTCCCAGCTACAGGGGTTTTCTCACAAGTAATTTTGTCAATCTTATTAATTTCTCAAAAATTTACATATATAGGCCTCTTCGAAATGGCTAGTTACATTAGATGATTGCAATATAGAGCATCTCTGAACAAAATAAACTAAAAATAGGACATAACTCAAACATTGTCCATTAGCAGACACATAGGAATTTTTGTGCAACACTTTCAAATTGCTTTTCTATTAGCTTCTTTACCAGGTTCTGCATGTCCTTAAGCTCATTTGTAGATCTTTCCACTATTAATTCCAAAGATTGTTTCCAATGAAATAATGGCTTGTTACATGTTTTAAGCATTGCATGGGAGATGGCAACATTGTTCTTCATATTGACCACTTCTTGCAATAGTGCCAATTGATTTTTTAGTCTATTTGTTGTATTTTTTATGGTAATCTAATGGCTAGAAGCTGCCTCCCTTAACTTGTGAGCATCTAACAATAGATTTCCCAAATTCTCAATGAGTGAGGGACCTTGTGCCTTCATTTGATCAACCAATGCATGACCAATTTTCCTAAACTACCTTTCTTTTTGCAACTTCATAAGTAAATTCTTGTTCTCGTCTACATTTACTTCAAATTATCTGTTTGAGGTACTTCCAAGTGCAGATCTAATATATTCCATCAATTCTTTGTTTGAGGCCTTGAGGAAATCTTTTTTCGCTCTTAGTTCTTCTAGCCTGTGCTCAATATTCTCATTGGTGGACTTCCATATATTCACCATGGAGTCATGAATAGGGATAACAAGATCCATTGTTATGATCTACAAGTTATTTGTGGTAAGCTCATGAAACTTCCCCTCTTTTTGTGGCTCTACAATCTCTACCAACATATGTCCAGTAGAAGCATCAGTAACCAAAGATGCAATGGATTTTTGTTTCTTTTTCTTCTTTGAGGGTGGCTGAGAAGAAGTAGCTTCTGCGATAAGATTCTTTAATGGGACGGCTTCTTCATATATGTACTTATTTTTATCAATGGTTTCCTCCAACCATGACTCAGTTGAGAGGACAATAATTGCATACTATAGGGCAGTAGGATCAAACAACTTCCAAGGGACTAGGGGAGTTTGCTTGCTCTGAAAAGCAATGGGGAAGGCAATGACTTTGGTTACTGAGAGGGCCAAAGTATCTCCTTGCTGATGTATCTTTTCTCTCCAAGGGGTTAGTATCACCATCCATATTGATGACTTGAATAGGAGATTTTTTCTTGGCCATTGACTCCTCTTGCTCTTTCTCCTTCTCTTTGTCCTTGTCTCCTTCATTCTCCCCAACATTTTTCGTGTCCGTAAGAGAGCCACCTCCACAAGTAGGAGTGATTGGCACATTCTTGTTTGGAGGCTAGTCTCCACCTTGGCCAATAGATTGAGTTGGGCCTACAGATGTTGAAGTAGCAACTGTGGTGGTAGTTCTTGTAGTTGATTGGGAAGCTCCAGAAGATACTACACCACTAGAAGTAATGCTTTCCTATTTGATTCTTCCTTTTTTGGGTCCACTCTACCCATTTATCTATCCTCTTGATGATTTTGTGCATTAGGATCTCCTTAGTATATATGACAAGACTTGCAGGCGGGGTAGACACAATATGAGTGCTTTTGATCTTCTTGTAGGATGAGGGATGCATGTAGGAGCCATCATTTGAAAGCTCAAAAACATCAATAAATCATTATACAATTTAATTTCCTCAATAGTTAACTGGGACCAACATTTCTCCTGGGTTTGGTACTCATTGAGACATTTGACATAGTAATCTTCAATCCAGAGTGTGTGTATAGGAATATCCTAGCTTCAAATGATCTCTCAAAAAGTTCTCTGGGTCATACTAAGGCCTAAGTACCTCACAATGAATCAATTTGATTTTGCTTTCAAAAAATTTCACTAGATTCTAAGCATTGGATCTAGAGGCACATGACTAAGGTCCAACCACTATGGGGAAGGAAATTCCAACTATCTTCTTCACGTTTCAACACAAGATGTTCACTTCGAGAATTTGTCAACACAATTCAACAAGAATGACGTTGTCCTTTGGTTACTTAGGAAGTCTTTTGGGAAAGCCATCAAAAGAACCTATCCGTAGGTAGGAGAAGCTCAGAATTGGATGAATGAACATCCAAATTGGCTAACATCCTAAATGGCTTCTGGTGAAAATATCCTCTAAGGGTATCATTGTAATTCTTGACATAATCGCATTATAAAGGCATCATTCACTGTCACATATTCCTCAAAACTCCTTTGTGGTTGTAAGTGTGGGTAGAACTCTTTAACCTTTTTATGTTCATCATAATTTTGAATACTGGGAAGGTTAGGCCATAGGTGATGAGTAGCCAAGGCATAGATTAGGTAAGAGGACATGTAGAAATTTTTGAATCCTTGGGCTAAATTCATCCTTGAAGCAAGCTCATCACAAATAATCTAGGCCCAGTCGATTTGTAGACCTTTGACACAAATAGCTTGCGCCACAAAGAAATGGTGCTCAATAAACTCCAAAATATCCTCATTTTGTTTCATTCTAAGTAGTAAGGTGAGGATATCTATGATCTCCCTTTTCAAATTGGTCTCGGAAAGGGTCTTGGAAGTCCTTCTCTTCTTTGAGCAAGGTGTTTGAAACCATGTCCTTTGCATATCCTCCCTTCTCAGGGTCTACTTCTCATTGAACATGGATGGAGAAGAGCCAAAGTCACTATCACAACACTCCTTCATGGGGATGTTGAACACAAATTGCATTAAAGCTTTGTTGATTGAGAGGAGGATGGACTGACTAGGAAACATAATTTGCTTCGTTTCTAGATCGTATCTATCTATGCACTCCCTTACTAGCTCTGGAGCTTGTACTACCATGGGAAATCCAATCACTTCTACCAATCCACTTTCTTTTAGCTTTTGAGTGATCAGGTGAATAGGTGAAGAGTTTAGTCTTGTATGGAGATCACCTAAATCATAAAACTTAAATGATGTATATGTTAAAACCTTCAACTCACTCTCTAGGCCAATAAGCTTATCATAACTTATAGTTCTTATTGCCATTTTCTATGATCGTACAGGACACAGTTCTCAATAAATAACCATTTTAATATAATTGAGGAAAAAAATTTCAAGAAATTTTGATGAAATAGATGTAGAAATCTAAACATTAGGGCCACATGAACGAAATTAAGTTTAGCCAATGATTATAACAACAAGATTTGCATTATATTTCGTAACCAATGGTTATTTAAAATTTTTGTTTTCATGCACATAATAACTCATAACCCTAAAAGCCTTGTTACTTCTCTTAAAGTAATGCCTTATCATTAAAAGTGACTAATTAGAACAAGGACTTTGGTTTAGCATAAGGTGCTTTGTTTCTCTTCAGAATCAGAATGCTTGACAATTTAACCTATGTAAGGAGAAAGAGAAAGTCAAGTTTCTTGCAAGACCAATTTTCTTTGATTCAAAATCATAGTACAAGGAATGATCTTTTAATAGCTTGCACACTTCATTCCTTCATTTTTTGACCTAAGCACTTAACATCTAATTTTCTTTATGTCATGGTTGTATCTTCATAGCTAACTTTGCCAGAAGAATCTTTTGAGCATCTCTGAAGAATATTTGCCTATTAAAGTGACTTTAATATTTATTTTCCAAACCTTCAGAGAAGTGGCCTTTTTCATTACCTGGGGATAGAAAACTCATCTGAGAGCAACATTTTTTTGGAGAGAGGAAAAGTTTGTGACATCTTCTCTTTGATCTCAACCTAATCGCTACAAGGTGAGGTCTTGAGCATGGATCATTCACTATGGGCTTAGAATAGTTCCTCTTAACATTATACTCATCCTATTCGTAGATAAAGATTTGGAATTGGGCATCAGCTAAGATGACTTCGGAAGCACAATAAAATAAATACGTTTCCATTACTGAGCAAGTGGAAACCTGCAGATCCGTCCTTCTTCATAACAATAGGTCTTTACCTTAGAAACTTAACTCGAGATTTTTTTGGCTTTGAGTTGTACCTTTTTGGATGATGTAATCACATGCACATCATGTTAATAATTACCAGGACTTCATTCCTTAGATACATGCTTGATGAACTTTGGCCAAAGTAAAGATCAACATGATTCTTTAGAATCTAAAAGAAATGGGAATGTTGGAGCAAGATAGTAGATATGGAAACAAGAATAAATTACATCTCATTGGGAAGATGCTCAAAAAAAATCCCATCCCAACCTATATTAGCTAGACCTCAAATGCATTTGAATAGCGAGAAACCCACATGGAAGAATAGGTAAAGACAAGGCAATGGAGACCTAAAAAAGGTATAAACTAAGAGCCTTGGGAATGGATGAGAAGTAAGTCACCCAGAGGCTACTTAGACTTGAAATTTGAATAGAGACTCAATAAATACCAACAAATCTATCTTGACAAGGGACAAATTGAAAGTTGGCAACAAAATGAAAAACTCTAAGACAATATAAGGAAACTTTATCAATTTTGAGTCAATGGCAATGCTAACATAATTCTTAGTGATATTGTGTAGACCATATTTAATAAAAAAATAACTTGATGTAGTCTTAGATAACATTGATAATAACCCCTGCATACCAAGGTGTAGTAAAGAAGAAATACAAAATCGACTTGTCTAGGTATATTTAATAGTCACAATTGAGAATTTCCTTAGTTATATCAATGAATTTCCTATTATTCATAGGAACTAGTGATTACTTCTTAGTGTTACTTACACATGAGAAAAAATAGAGTAGAGGGGCCTCCAATGGTTCCTTGAAGAGGATAAGGTGAAAATCAAAGAAAGTGATCTTAGTGAAGACATGAATGGGTCCTCTTATGGCTAGGAAATGGTTTTAATAGTTTTTGCATATAGATTGTTGTTACAACCTAGTGGGCTCTCTTAGCTCAGACTTTAGACTTCTCATATTAATATAGACTTCTAACATAGTATGGAAAAATATAACTTATACTAATATTGCATGTATATTACTCTATAATTTTTTTGGTATTTCTTGAATATCATTTTAATGTAGCTAAGATCTTAATAATATGTTTTTGTCCACAATTGTAGCTTGTCGCTCTTGGGAATACTCATTATTTTATCTTTTTTTTTTTTTTTTTTTTTTTTCTTTTTTTCCATTTTGGATCTTCCTTCTTTCGACATAAGGTTATGTGGTGCCAATCATTTCTCTTATATTTATTTAGGATTACTTTTATTTGGTTCCTATCCACCTTGTTTGTCCTTTTGTCATCCTTTCTTTGTGTTGCCCTTAGCTTTTCGTCAATGTAGCTTCCTCTTTCCATGTTGGGTCTTCTTTAGAGGGTTCTAGCTATCCTTTATATATATTTTGGTTTGGCTTTTTTGTGTTCGAATGATGGTTTTGCAATCTCCTCTAGTGTTGGTCTCTTGGGTGTTTACTTGGCTCTTGTTGGTTTGGTTGTCTGCCTGTCTGATTCCTTACTTAGTCAATGTTTCTTGGTCTCCTTGAGATTTTTGTAATGCTATTTTGTTTTGTTCTCCTTTATTTTTTCCTTCACTTTGGGTGACTCTTGGCAGTCTATAGGGTCATTTTCTTCCCCTCCCATCTCCTTATAAGACCTCTAGATTTTATGGTTTGGGTATGCACATAGCTACCCTATTTAAGTTTGTTTCTATTTTCTCCTATGCATCTTGGTCCCTTCATCTAGGTCCTATTTTGGGTTGGATTGGTATCAACATGTTATCTCACTTTTAGTATTTTTTATTTTGTGAATCACTATGTAAGGGGTGGTTGATTCACACAAGGGGAAGGGTTGCTCCTAGGTATAAGAAATGTTTCTTAGGGGGATGCCCAAGACATAGTTTATTTCAACTATAGAGTTCTCGTCATCTTGGAATCTATTATAGGTGAATAAGAGTAACCCAACCATTCAAATATTTTATTGATAAACTTCCATGAATTAAATCTGTAATGATGAGAGGTCAAACTATTACCAAATTTATTTATAATCATATAAGTGTGTTCAATATGATACCTTCCTTCATAGATAGTAATGAATGTTATCCAAAATGACAAAGTTTTCCACCCAGTTCTTTACATTCCAAAATCCTTGGTTGTAGAAGAGAAAATAAATATTAAAAAAATACATGAGATTTCCACAATCCATATTGATGGTTTCTTAATATTTTTGAATTTGACCATATGGAGATTTTTTATCACAAGGCCAAATTCAAAAAAGCACTAAACAACAATGAATTTTTTTTAATAAAGCAAGTTGAGATAGGTTTTCTAATCATTTGAGGTATATTTATATACTTTGTGAGACCTTCATTCATATAAGCAAGAATTACACAAATGTAGAAGTCTCTAATTAGATTTTTGAGACTAGTTGGTGGGAAAAATGGTGTGGATTATTCATATGATGCAATTGATACGACCAAGGGGATCATCAAGTCTAAAATACACAATAGTTTGAAGATATACATGCTAATATACATCATCATAATGATAGATAGGATTAGTAGATGCGATGTTCCCTCCATGATCTTAGATACTATCCCAATCTAGTGGTTTTTACAAAGTTCATAGAGACATACAAAGGTATCAAAGGGCCTCTTCAAATACATCACGATATTTCCTATAATTTAATGGAATGATAGAAAACCATGGTAGAGTTGTCATCATACTAATAGGGAAAAACATCAACCTCCAATTTAGGTGTTATACCAAATTTGAAACCAATAATTTGATAGGTGCTTGCAACTTGGTTTATATTTTGGTTTTCATGTTTTTTTTAACCTACTTAGGCTAGAATAAACAACCCTTGGATGAGAAGTCCATGGTTGTCAAAGAAAGACACCATTTTGTATGCTTAAGGCACTTATACAATTTATAAGCAAAAGTTGCTCATTAGGAAAATTTGGGATTTTTAATGTTTTTGGTTAAGAAATCCTAGGACTGAGTTTTTTTTAGTTTATTTTAGGTATGTTGGAACCTTTTACAAGTCCTAGAAGTGGAATCAAGTGAAAAGTATAAAAATTACACTTTTTGTGTAAAGTTGCATTGTTGAAAGTTGTAAAAGTTGCTCAAACTTGCAACTTAGTGGGAAAAGGGTTATAACTATTAAAAAATTGGTTCTAACCATTAAAATATAAATAGGAGATATATATACCTCATTTGTGAGGTCTAGAGAGCATTAATATATGGATTGGAAGAAGTTGTAAAGAAAGAAATTTAATTTCTGAAGTCATTTTTACTATTGCTTGCATGTTGTATGAAATGTACAGACTTTTAGACCATATTTGATGGATTTTTGAGATATATCTTTGAATCATATTTCTTTTTCTTCTGGTCTTAACATTCTATGTGTTTTCTTACTCAAGTTATTGCATTTTTAGTGAAACTAGGTTTTTAGGACAACATTTTGGTGCACATAGCAAAAATGGGCCTCTAACTGCAATTTCCTTGGTTGAAATATCATCCCACTTGGGAAATGGTAGTTAGTAAGGTCCTTTTTAGGATTCTAGGGTCTCAAGACTAGAGGATGTGTTTTGTTATTTTTCTAATCAAGCCCTAGGTCAAGTACCACGAAGGATTTGACCTCTTGTAGCATGTTGATTTGTGAATGGCAAGAGTTTGGGAATTAGTGAAGGGCTGAGCATTTGGAAATAATTTATTTTAGTGTTTTCAAACCTTCTTGAACATTGAGTTCATTTCTACGACCCCGTTTCTTACAAGTTTCTTTGTAAACCAACCATCTACTTGATTGGGACATGTTTGGGAACTGACAATCTCCATTTAAGCTGAAGTCTCCATTTAAAGGTAGCAATGAGCTTTTTGTTGTTTTGTTAAGATAATTAATATATTTGAATGAGAACCTTGAGGGATCATGCCCAACTTGAGTATCCTGGCTTCCCAAGTCCTATAAATGCAAAGTTGCAATGTTGTTCAAAAAGTTGCTTGAGCAACTTTCGTAATTTTTCCAAAAAAGTTGCAAATGGAAGTTTGGGAAGTTGTAACAATCCATGCTCATGTATATGAGTATGGGAAACATTTTTTTTGAACATTAGGAGGTTTTCAGTCAAATTTTCATTTTTAAGCAACTTTTACAACTTTTGCAAATTTGCACAAAAAGTGCAACTAATGCAAAGTTCACTAGATTTCACTTCTAGGACTTGGAGAAGGTTCCAAACTATTAAAAAATAACTAAAAACACCCAATCCTAGGCTATCTTTACCAAAAACTCAAAAAGACTCAATTTGGCCTAATTAGCAACTTTTTCTCATATCTTGCAGAAAGTGGCCTACGCATACATATCTTGATCATATCTCTCTCATCGTTCGTCGTGGGATGAAACTATCTATTCTGGTGGCTGGGTAAACCCTAGCCCCAAGCTCGTCCCATCCCGTTGAGTGCTTGAACATTATCGGGCATGCCGAACCAAAATGTCCCCAAGGGTCACTAAATTCCATAGGGAAGCAATTTTTTACGGGGCATATCTCAGAGCTCGTGCGAGGTATGGATGTGATTCTAGGTGCTATACGACCATGTTGTAGAGACCTACAATAAACTCTCTCACATTTTGGAGATCTTACTCCATTTTTATTTTGCAATGTCATCTTGAGTGATGTTGAAACTTGTAGTGTTGGCCAGTATAAAGTTGCCAACTGCCAAATCTCTCTCACTGTTCATTGTGGGATTGAACTGTATGTTCTGTTAGCTTTAGGTGGCCTAGTAATCCCTAGCCCCAAGCTCATCTCATCTCATCTCATTGAGCACTCAAACGTTCTCGGGCATGCTAAACCGAAACATCCCTAAGTGTCACTAAATCCCATAGGGCAATGATCTTTGATGGGGCATATCTCAGAGCTCGTGCGAGGTATGAATGTGATTCTAGGTGCTATAGGACCATGTTATAGAGACCTATAATAACCTCTCTCAGTTATTGGAGATCTTACTCCATTTTGATTTTGCAATGCCATCTCGAGTGATGCTGAAACTCATAGTGTTGGCCAACACAAAGTTGCCAACTACTAAATCTCCCTAATTTTTCATTGTGGGATCAAACTATCTATTTTGTTAGCTCTGAGCAGTCGGGTAAACCCTAGCCCCAAGCTCATCTCATCCTGTTGAGTGCTCAAACGTTCTTGGGCATGCCAAACCAAAATGTCCCTAAGGGTCACTAAATGCCATAGGGCAATGATATTTGATGGGGCATATCTCAGAGCTCGTTCAAGGTATGGATGCAATTCTAGGTGCTATATGACTATGTTGCAAAGACCTACAATATTCTTACTCTGTTTTGATTTTGTGATGTCATCTCAGGGTGATGCTGAAACTTGTAGTGTTGGCCAATACAAAGTTGCCAACTGCCAAATCTCCCTCACCGTTCGTTGTGGTATTGAACTGTTTGTTCCATTAGCTCCAAGTGGTTGAGTAAACCCTAGCCCCAAGCTTGCCCCATCCCATCGAACACTCAAATATTCTTAGGCATCCCAAAAAAAAATGTCCCTAAAGGTCACTAAATGCCATAGGGTAGTGATCTTTGATGGGGCATATCTTGAAGCTCGTGTGAGGTATGGATGCGATTCTAGGTGCTATAGGACCATGTTGTGGAGACCTATAATAAACTCTCTCTTTTTTTTGAGATCTTACTTTGTTTTGATTTTGCAATACCATCTAGGGTGATGTTGAAACTCATTGTGTTATCCAATACAAAGTTGCCAACTGCCAAATCTCCCTCACCGTTCATCATGGGATTGAACTATCTATTCCAAGTGGCTAGGTAAACCCTAGCCCCAAGCTCATCTCATCCCATTGAGTGCTCAAACGTTCTCAGGCACACTGAACCAAAACATCCGTAAGGGTCACTAAATGTCATAGGGAAATGATCTTTGATGAGGCATATCTCGGAGCTCGTGCAAGGTATGAATGCGATTCTAGGTGCTATAGGACTATGTTGCAGAGACCTACAATAAACTCTCTCACTTTTTGCAGATCTTACTCTATTTTGATTTTGTGACGCCATCTCGAGTGATGCTAAAACTCATAGTGTTGGCTAGTACAAAATTGCCAACTACCAAATCTCCCTAACTATTCATCATGGGATTGAACTGTCTATTCTATTAGCTCCAAGTGGCTAGGAAAACCCTAGCCCCAAGCCCATCCTACATTGAGTGCTCGAACATTCTCAGGCACGCCAAACTAAAATGTCCCTAAGGGTCACTAAATGCCATAGGGAAATGATCTTTGATAGGGCATATCTGGGAGCTCATGTGAAGTATGGATGCAATTCTAGGTGTTATAGGATCATGTTGTGGAGATGTACAATAACATCTCTCACTTTTTGGAGATCTTATTCGATTTTAATTTTGTGACACCATCTCAGGTGATGCTAAAACTTGTAGTGTTGGCCTATACAAAGTTGTCAACTGCCAAATCTCCCTCACCATTCATCGTGGGATCAAACTGTCTATTCTGTTATCTCTAGGTGGCTAGGTAAACCCTAGCCCCAAGCTCATCCCATCCCATTGAGTGCTCAAACATTCTTAGGCACGCCAAACTGAAACATCCCTAAGGGTCACTAAATACCATAGGGCAGTGATCTTTGATGGGGCATATCTCGGAGCTTGTGTGAGGTATGTATATGATTCTAGGTGCTATAGGATCATGTTATAGAGACCTATAATAACCTCTCTCACTTTTTGGAGATATTACTCTATTTTGATTTTGCGACACCATCTTGAGTGATGTTAAAACTCGTAGTGTTGGCCAGTACAAAGTTGCCAACTACAAAATCTCCCCAACCATTCGTTATGGGATTAAATTGTTTCTTCTATTAGCTTCTGGTGGCTAGGTAAACCATATACCCAAGATTGTCCCATCCTATTGAGTGCTCAAATTTTCTTGAGCATGCTGAATCGAAATGTCCCTAAGGGTCACTACATGCCATAGGGCATCGATTTTTGATAGGGCATATCGCAGAGATCTTGCAAGGTATGAATGTGATTCTAGGTGCTATAGGACTATGTTGCAAATACCTACAATAACCTCTCTTAGTTTTTGGAGATCTTACTCTATTTTGATTTTGCGATGCCATCTTGGGTGATGCTGAAACTCATAGTGTTGGCCAATACAAAGTTACCAACTACCAAATCTCCCTCACTGTTCATCATGGGATCAAACTATCTATTCTTTTAGCTTTGGGGGGGCAGCTAAACCCTAGCCCCAAGCTTGTCCCATCCCATTGAGCTCTCAAACGTTCTCGAGCACATTGAACCAAAATGTCCCTAAGCGTCACTAAATGTCATAGGAAAATGATCTTTGATGGGGCATATCTTGGAGCTCGTGCAAGGTATGAATGTGATTCTAGGTGCTATAGGACCATGTTGTAGAGACCTAAAATAACCTCTCTTAGTTTTTTGAGATCTTACTCCATTTTGATTTTGTGATGCCATCTCGGGTGATGCTGAAACTTGTAGTGTTGGCCAATACAAAGTTGCCAACTACCAAATCTCCCTCACCATTCATCATGGGATCGAACTATCTATTCTGTTAGCTCTGGGTGGCTAAATAAACCATAGCCCCAAGCTCATCCCATCTCATTAAGCACTTGAACATTCTCGAGAACACTGAACCGAAACATCCATAAGGGTCACTAAATGCCATAGGGTAGCGATCTTTGATGGGGCATATCTCAGAGCTCGTACAAGGTATAGATGTGATTCTAGGTGCTATAGGACCATGTTGTAGAAACCTACAATAACCTTTCTCTCTTTTTACAGATCTTATTCTATTTTGATTTTGCAATGCCATGTCAGGTGATGCTGAAACTCGTAGTATTGACCAGTACAAAGTTGCTAATTGCCAAATATCCCTCACCATTCCTCATGGGATTGAAATATCTATTTTGTTAGCTTTGGGTGGATAGGTAAACCCTAGCCCCAAGCTCATCTCATCCCATCCCATTGAGCGCTCGAACATTCTTGGGCATGCTGAACCAAAATGTTCCTAAGGGCCATTAAATGTCATAGGGCAGTGATCTTTGATAGGGCATATCTCAAAGCTCGTGCAAGGTATGGATGCAATTCGAGGTGTTATAGGACCATGTTGTGGAGACCTAAAATAACCTCTCTTTCTTTTTGGTGATCTTACTCCATTTTGATTTTGTGATGCCATCTCAGGTGATGCTGAAAGTTGTAGTGTTGGCCAGTACAAAGTTGCAACTGGATATGTCATCTCATCCAATGATGGAGACTTGTGATAGAAGGTAAAGGGGTGATCATACACATCATTTTGAACATGTTATTTTTTTGGTAATAAGGTAATCCTTATTTGTAAGCTCAAGGAAATTGGGGTCATCTATAAACCCAAATTGCCTTAGTCCTAACGATTTTCCTTTTTTTGTTGTTTTTTGTTAATAAGTTGACTCAAAAAGTTTTTTGAGAGTCATTAAACCTTATATAGCTGCATGTTATCAATGAATGGAGTTAGTGGAAGATGTTAATGATCTTCTTCATTGTCTTAATAGTCATTTCATGGGTTTGAAACATAACCACTTCCCTTTGTGAAGAGTTGTCCGAAAATCAACAAATTACATGTTGTTGCAAAGAAAATATAGTCATAGGATGTTGGAAGATTGTTTTCACTCACAAGATGTTGAAGAATCTCTTGGAAGGTGGTGTAGGAGCGCCCTTTCAAGGCTCCCACCATATCATTTTTGGTGTGATGAAATTCTCTGAAGAAGTATGTGAATACAATAAGGGCATTTAGCTCATGCTTGTGTGTCCAAGTTAGGATAGGTCTTAAAGTTTCCTCTTTAGTCTCTATTGAGAATTGTACCTTGACTTTGGGTTGGTATCCTTCGTAGATTTTTGTTGGGGGAAGGTTGATTTAGGAGTTTTTATTTCATTTTAGGCATGGGTGTACATTAAAAGAACCTTCCAAAGTGGACTACTTGTTTAGAAGACCAAAGGGCATGAACAATGCAATGTTATGTAAATCTGCCACCTTATGGAAGGGATGTTATTATGAGTTTGGGGATTCTTAGGTGAAGCAAGATAGTGAAATTTTCACTCCCAAGGATGTTTTGGGAAGGCATAACATGGTCTTCAAATATGAGTCAAAATAAGACTACCCAAGCAATAAAAATTGCCCCAAAATTGCTTGCAATTTTTAAAAGTTGCTGAGCAACTTTTTCCAATTGTTGCTAAAAGACCTACTTTGTAAAGAAGATTTTAAAAAGCCCTAAAATATATATCTAACCCAAGAAGAAACCTATTTATGCTTGGAGGAACCCTAATCAAGGGTTGACAGCTCATTTCTTGTATGAATCCATACTATTGGAATGTATGCAGCAGACTGTGATTGTTTTAGCACAAATTTTACTAGTTTTTAATCTTGTTTGGAGGATAATCACGTGGATATTATCATTTCATTGCATGTTGTAGTTGTCTTGTTTTTTTTTCATTTTCCATGCATTAGTTATAGTTTGTGACCAAATTTTGAAAGGTTTTGTAAATTTCTTCAAAGATACCTGTCTGCTACTAGTTTTGGAGTTGTATATCATGAAAGGCTGTAACTCTTGTCTCATTGTGGAAATTCCATGGTCTTCTAGATTTCAAGGCTACAAACCTTTATGTATTATATTATGCAAGAAAGGGCCCTGAAATTGAGTGCAAAGAATTCTTTGACCAAGCCTTAGGCAAGCTAGGCAATGCTTGGCTAGGGACTATCAACAAAGAAAGAGCTCTCGAGAGCAAAGCTTGAAGAATGAAGACTTTCCCTTTTGATGGATTGAAGAGGGGTATGAGGAGGTTCTAAATTGTGGATGAGGAGTCTTGATGAAGTGTGCAAGGTGTCTTAATAGTGGGGACAACAAGTATCCAAGAAAACCCTACCAAACCCTTAATTTTACTATTTTTTTTGTACAGCCTGTAGGCACCCTGAGACCCTAAAAATCCTTGAGCATGGGTCCTATATATCAATTGTTCTTAAGGCCAGAGGTGTTGAAACTCTAATACAAAGGAGCTATTGGCCCTAGAAATTTGGGTGGAGGCCTAATTAGGGGCTCTACTTGTGGCCCTTTTGTGAAGAAATCTTGAAATCAAGTACAAACCCGTTATTGTTATCCATTCAAGCATAGTACAAGTGTCTCAATAACACCTTAAGACATTATGGAAACCTTTTTTAGACTAGGGAGTGTTTTGGTACCCTAGTAGACCTATAAAACCTTTAGAGGGATAGTGTTCATAGAAGAGTAAGGGAGTGATGCTGCAAGTTTGAATCAGTTAACCTAGTGAGGAGGTTGGGCAAGATTAGGGGATGTTCTAAGTATCAAGAGATCCTATAGACCACATAGGTGTAGAGAAAACACCAAGATCCACATATAATATACAAGGTTGCATGGGGATGGGGGTACTTGGGGTACGAGTACAACTATTTTTTATAATAGGGGAGGGGGATACTTGGGTATGTCAAACTTTATTTTTAATTATACTTTTATATTTATAGAAAACTTAAATTATGAGTGATGACAATGATTTTTCAAATCAAGAACAATGATAAAGTTTGCAAATGTAATGAATTGTTTTTAGTTTCTGATTTGTTATTTTTTTGTAATAATAATTTATGATAAATCTTTAGATGCATAAGGAAAACTTTAAATATGAACAAGAAGATCATAAATCATATGACAATGGCATATTGCAAATGATAAATTTTTGGCTTTAACACTGATAAAGTTTATTGTTGATCAATATTGTATCAAAGTTTCAAACTGATTAGGTATTGAATTATGCTTGATTAAAAAATAATAGAGAAGGAAAACTTTAAACATGAACAAGATCATAAATCATATGACGATGACATATTGGAAATGAAAAACTTATGCTTGAACATTGATAAAGTTTATTTTTAATCAATATTCTATCAAAGTTTTGAACTGATTAGGTATTGAATTAAGTTTGATAAACAATGAGCTGATACACAAACAAAAAACTAAAAAATAATAATTAGAAATATCAATCAAGGTCCTTAGCTATGATGCTCTCACCGATTGACTGGTAGTTGGGATACATGTACCCAGTACTTAGGTATGTGGGTACGAGTACCAAGGGTGTGGGTACAAGTACCCATGCAACCTCATAATATATTATGATAACCAATAATGTCATACATAAACAAACATATAATATAAAATGATAACCAATAATGTCATACATTAACAAACACATAATATATTATGATAACCAATTATGTCATACATGAACAAACATATCATATATTAACCAATAATGTCATAAGTGTAATAATGTCATGCATCAAATATATGTCATAAATCAAATATAAATTGTCATATATACATCAAATGTACATCGAATATGTCCACTAACATAAAATCCAACATATATGTCCAATGATGCCTATACATGTGTGTCTATCAACTATATCTTCTCCTTCTCATGAGGGGAAGGAAACAAATCTCTAGAGGTCTTCAGTCGTCATGTGGAGGGAGATGATTGGGATGATGGGGCCTTCCTCACACGCTTGTGCATCCTCTTGTTTAGGCTCTTCTCTAACTAGAGCTAATACAAACAAAGTAGATATGAATCAATAATTATTATATATTGAAATCAAATATATGCACACACAAAATTAATTATTTTCTTACCGCCATCAAATAGTTGCTCTACAAGTCTACCTCAAAGGTTCGCGGATGATCGGGTGTAACAAGACCTTACAACAATTCAATCAACATAATCACTTATAAATAAAATTAGAAATTTTGATACTGACTATTATAAAATAAAACTAAAACCAAGAAAATTCTTTCATACCTCAGTCAATGGCTCTGAACTAGCCATAGCTGTAGCCACTCCACGATTGATGGACTATCGAAGATGACGAGGAGTCTCATATGTCAAGAGTTACATGTCATACAATACATGTTACATGTAACATGAAACATGAAACAAATATAATGAAATGAATTAAATTAACATGAGACAAATGTACCTCTATGAAGCTTGTATCACGCCTAGGCTTAGAGTCCCTAGTGAATGTTGTTGGTCCAGTAGAGAATTGATGCACATGTTGGAAATAATCAAGACTAGCTAGGTTACTGAGAGGGAAGGGGTGAATTATTAACCTCAAAACTTTTGACAAATTCAGTACTTAATAACATAATCCAAATATCATTAACTGATCTAGTCTACTACATGCATGAGAAACTAAAAGCATAAAACACTTTGAACACAATATTTGGTGACCCGGAAATCTTCCAAATAGAAAGTAAAACTGGGGTAGGAATGATACCCACAAAACTTCAATATTGTAGGATAAATTTGGTTTGTTAAGGCTTACAATGATTACTTCTGATGATCTGCCCTGTTAGGAGCAATTAGGACTGTTAGGTCAACCTTGTTAGAGGTTTTACAAACATACAATGAAGTATGCACTTGGTAAAGAGATATAAGAAAAGACTGTTAAGTCTACCTTGTTAAAGGATTTGAAGCTGATTCACCTGTTAGGATGAAATAGTAGATTTGACTTACAACTGAATTGCTGTTTGTGATAGATGTAACTTGACTGCTCTTGATTTGACCTTGGTATACACTTTTCTCTACTACTAATTCACATTCGCATTCTCATGCATCAAAACATTACTTCTTCTTGCTTTGGTATGTCACAATACATTGCATATATACCAACCCAATTCTCATAATTACAAGGTCAAACAAAACACAAGTTAACACCAATATTACTGAGTCGTCCCAAATGTAGAAACTCAAGTTCTAAAAGTTGACTTGGTGAATTTTTGATACTTGATGTCCACTACATTACTCGGCATCATCATGCATTTGGTAGAAGTAGAGGCTCATTCCATACTAATCACTCAATGTAGCTTCAAACTTGGTATACATTGGAGACTTGGTAGATATTGTGTCACTCAGTAGAAATTGAATTCCATGTTTACCATGCCTGGACTCGGTAAACACTACTCATCCCATCACTCAGTTAACACTAGCTTCACATCACAAGAATTGATAACTCAATTGACACTGTGAAGCTTGCTAACCACTAAACTACTTAGTCTAAACTGCTAGACTTTGCACTTCTTGAATATACTTGGTAACCACTAGAATGCTTGATATAAACTGTGAAACTTGGTAACCACTGAATTGCTCGGTAAACACTAGAGACCGAACTAAGAGCTCGGTAACGATACACAATCTGAATAAGTATTGTCACTAATAACAAAAATGAATTAATGCCAACAATCTCCCCCTTTGGTATTAGTGACAAAAACACTTATTAGCCAAAACTTATGTACAACATGGTGTGAAACTTACTTGGTATGGCATGCTAATTTTGATTTTTAATTTTTCAAAATTTGTCTTTGTATCTCTATTGTATATACATTTTGCATATATCTCCGCCATACAATGTACATATCATATCAGGCATAATATCATATTGAGTGTATATACAAATATTTCTCCTCTTTATATACATGTCTCTCTCCCCCCTTTTTGACAATAATGTGAAACATTTATACACAATCTAATTATATAGAGACACCAAAATGTGAAAGAAACTCAGAATGTACCTTAAGAATAAGAGTTAAGGTCTTATCCCAGTTTTCTTGCAAGATTTTGTAGGTTTGAAGTGCAACTTGGACTTCTATAGAGAGTTCAATCATATGATTTGCAATTGAAAAATTGTTGTTGTGGATCAATGTTTTTGAATAAGCAATGTGCTTCTACATTGTATCCATGATAGGAAGGATCATGTTCTGGTGTCTATAAGTGTAGACCAGATCCTTGCTTCCTCTCTTAATAAATCTGCCTACATATTTGATAGGAATCTAATCCTCATGTGGTGTGCAGAGCTTGAACTGGGGTCAAGCTACAACTTCTGAGTACTGACTTTTTGATCCTCATCAATCTTACTTAATTTTCCCTTTATTTCTTTTGTATACTCAGTAATATCACATAGCTTAGCAAAAAGAGATGTTGCATTTGATAAATAATTTTCAAGATTTGCCAAAATTGAAGAAAGATCTACCTGATGTATAACTATCTTCTAAGCAATGTGCTCAAGCACTTTATTGTCAAACTTTTGTTCTGCTTTCTCTATCAACTTATCCTAGCCACTGGAATCCTCATTGAATTTATTTACCGCCTCTTCTAATTGTAACAAAATGTGTTGAGAAGAATCAACATTAGCACCTATAGGCTTTGTCAAAATGTTCTTAGCACTCTCAATGATTTAGAATTCTCTGTCTCTTTCTTCTCTAAGCTGCTTTTGCTTAGCCTTCTTCTCAAGAAGCTAATTGACTAGTCTCATTTGCTCTACAGTAGCATTGTCAAAATCTAACTTGGTAATTTCAATCTCCTTGTCCAGATCAATATCTTCCTCAATTTCTTTTCCACTAATCAGAAGTTTTAGTTGTGTCTTTGGTTCAACTTCTGACATTAATGCTTTAGATTTTGAAATAGAAATAATGGTGGAAACGGTAGGGCTTACAGTAAAAACTTGTATAGAGCCTATTGAAGGAATGCTTACTAGAGTACTAAAAGAATAAAAAATTGATGTAACTTGAGTGCCCCTGATTTGACCTTGCTATACACTTTGCTCTGCTACTAATTCACATTTGCATACTCATGCATCAAAACATTACTTCTTCTTGCTTGGGTATGATACAATACATTACATATATACCAACCTAATTCTCATAATTACAAGATCGGCCAAAACACAAGTTAACACCAATATTGCTGAGTCGGCCCAAACATAGAAACTCAGGTTTTGTAAGCTGACTTGGTGAATTTTTGATACTCGGTGTCCACTCTATTACTCAGAATTTCCATGCATTTGGTAGAAATAGAGGCTCAGTCCATACTAATCACTCAATGTAGCTTCAAACTTAGTCCATAAATTAAATAGAATGAATAATGACCATACTAGGTTTGCAAATCGAGCCTTCGGGTTTCAATTTACAAATTTTTTTTGCCTCAAAATGGACTTTGGCCTAGGGTAGGCAAATTTATAGCCAACTTTCACCAAATCAACATTCTAGATGCAATGGCGAGTATGATTTGGCTCTAGACACTCCCAGTGACAATGATACTCCAGATTTGGGCCGAGGTGCTGAAGCAAGAAAATGGTCTCGAATGGCTATGTGAAGAGAAATTCTCCAAAAGCTTTGATACCATGTAAAAAAATTTCTTAGGACAAAATCACCTAAGATTAAGGAACTCAAACACAAGCACAATAGTAGACCAACAAGGTATAATTAGAATAACAATATCCACAATTGATTTATTGTTACTCAATGTTCTGTGTACATACACACTAGGAGTGCATGTATATAAAGGCCTCTAAGATGCATCTAGAATGCCTATAAATTAGCAACATGATAAGTCATACAACTAAGCACATGTCCACTAGATGTGGGTTATCCTCCATTAAGCACATGAGTAAGTGTGATATGAGAGGATAAGTCTACAAAGGTGTAGCATGAAAAATAATGTTGTAGACACCATGTGCTAAAATAGGAGTGCAAATAACTGTGTTGTCTACATGAAAACTCAATTAATTATGCAAACTCTAGTGTTGTAAACACCATGTGCTAAATTAGAGTTGCTTACTTTTGTGTTGTCAACATGACAACTCATAAAAGTACGCAAGCTCCTAAGTGTCTCACAAATAAATAAAAAATAATGCATCAACCTAAGTAAACTTAAGTAAGTGAAAATAGTAAATAACTATGTACACCAACAATAACACTCATCCTTCATCAAATAGTAGAGATGTTATCAGGAATATGATTACATCTAGTCAATATGAACATCATACAAAACATTGGTTAGACACAACACAACATGAATTATATGTGTCATTTTGTAGTAAATATCCTAATGTAAAAATTCAGCCAATGTTGTTTGAATAATTGAAGCCATACTTTGTGAGGTCTTAAACAAAGTGTTTATAACATGTTGTTGTCATCATCATATCGAATTTGATCTCTAGTATCAGGTATTTCGAAATTTTGTAGAAGATACATATGGTTTTCATGTTGCTCCTCCTAGCAGGAAAAGTGAGTTTATATCATCCATTCTATGTGACAAAATAAATGATCCAATTTGTCAAATAAATTGCATCAAATGATTATGTGAAACATGTGGTGAATTACCTCTATTTCCTTTGAAAATTGAAAATATTGATGTAACAAAAAAGTTGAATTGCAAAAGTTACAAGTATGTGAAGAATGAAACAAAGTTGGGGAAAGAGACAAAAATGTTGGAATATGTTGAA
>CM053789.1:480129241-480216741 GCA_028749045.1 Cupressus sempervirens | reverse complement strand
TAGCTCTAAGATCCCTAGATATGGTAGCTAATACATTAGGGGTAAATTAATGATGTGCCCTACATCTAGCAATGAGATTATGTAAACTCCTACATATGGTCGCACATATGGTTCTATATAAACCATCATCAGAGGACAATATATACTGCTCTAATCTAATAATCTCCTACTCTACAAATGCACATAATGAATCAATATCAATGCATGGAGGTGCCATAGTAGGAGCTGCACTAGAACCTCTAGCAGGAGCTGCACCAGGACCTCTAGTAGGAACCACACCAAGACTTGCAATAGGAGCCACACCAGAAGCTGTAGCACGAGCCCCACCACAAGGCCCATGACGAGCCCCACCATGAGCTGCACCAAGAGCCCCACCATGAGCAACACCAAAAACTACACTATGAGCCTCAACATGAGCTATAGTAGGAGTCGTAGTAGGAGGAGTCACAATGGAGCCTTATCACCCTCAGGCTGATGAGCAGGCTAATCGTGTGAAGTCATATCTACACTAATAGAACTAATATATATTATAAATATACATATACATACATGCAATCTAGTACACAAATTTTTATTTAAAAGATATTTAATTGTACATTATCTAATCTACACATCAATATATCATACATGAGAGTTAGAGTTAGGGTTAGATTAGGGTTTGAGTTTTCAATTAGTATTAGATTAGAGTTTGAGTTCTACGGCTACAATTAGATTAGGGTTATAGTTATACGGTTAGATAAGGGTTTCAATTAGGGTTAGTGTTAGATTAAGGTTAGAGTTTAAGTTAGGGTTAGATTAGAGTTTGATTTTTTAGTTAGGATTAGATTAGGGTTACGGTTAGGTTAGGATTACGATTCTAGGGTTAGATTAGGGTTTGAGTTAGGTTACAGTTCTAGGGTTAGATTAGGGTTTGAGTTAGGATTTGAGATTGAGTTAAGTTAATAATTAGAATTAGAGTTAGAGTTCTAGGGTTAACAATAGGGGTACACATATAGTTAAAGATTGGGTTAGCAAATTAGGGTTATTGCTATGTAATTACAACTTTATAATTGGGGTTTGAGTTTGAGTTAGGGTTAGATTAGGGTTACAATTAGGGTTAGAGTTTGAGTTCTAGGGTTATAGTTAGATTAGGATTACATTTCTAGGGCTAGATTAGGGTTTCAATTAGGATTAGACTTTGAGTTCTAGGGTTACAGTTAGATTGGGATTATAGTTCTAGGTTAGATTAGGGTTTTAATTAGGGTTATAGTTCTAAGGTTAGTGTTAGATTAGGGTTTGAATTTTTAGTTAGGATTAGATTAGGGTTTGAGTTAGGCTTAGGATTAGATTAGGATTATGGTTCTAGGGTTAGATTAGGGTTTGAGTTCTAGGGTTATAGTTAGATTAAAGGATTATGGTTCTAGGGTTAGACAAGGGTTTCAGTTCTAGAGTTAACGTTAGATTAAGGTTTGAGTTTGAGTTAGGGTTAGATTAGGGTTGGAGTTTGAGTTAGGATTAGATTAGGGTTTGAGTTAGGGTTAGGGTTAGATTAGGGTTTTAGTTCTAGGCTTATGGTTAGATTAGGGTTATGGTTCTAGGGATAGATTAGGGTTTTAATTCTAGGGTTTGTGTTAGGTTAAGGTTTGAGTTTTTAATTAGGATTAGATTAGGGTTTGATGTAGGGTTAGGATTAGATTAGGGTTATGGTTCCAGAGTTAGATTAGGGTTTGAGTTTTTAGTTAGGATTAGATTAGGGTTATAGTTCTAGGGTTAGATTAGGGTTTGAGTTCTAGGGTTATGGTTAGATTAGGGTTAAGCTTCTAGGGTTAGATTAGGGTTTGAGTTCTAGGGTTACTGTTAGATTGGGGTTACATTTTTAGGGTTAGATTAGGGTTTTAGTTAGGGTTAGTTTTATATTAAGGTTTGAGTTTGAGTTTGAGTTAGAGTTAGACTAGGGTTAGAGTTTGAGTTAGGATTAGGGTTAGATTAGGGTTACAATTCTAGGGTTAGATTAGGGTTACGGTTCTAGGGTTAGATTAGGGTTTGAGTTTTCAGTTAGGATTAGATTAAGGTTTGAGTTAGGGTTAGGGTTCTATTACGGTTATGGTTCTAGGGTTTGAGTTAGGGTTACAGTTCTAGGGTTAGATTAGGGTTTGAGTTAGGATTTGAGTTTGAGTTATAGTTAGTTAGAGTCAGGGTTTGGCTTAGGGTTAGGGTTAAGAATTAGAATTAGAGTTCTAAGCTTAATAATAGGGCTACACATATAGTTAAAGTTTGAGTTAGCAAATTAGGGTTATTATTATGTAATTACAACTTTATAATTAGGGGTTGAGTTTGAATTACTATTAGATTAGGGTTAGAGTTTAATTTAGGGTTAGATTAGGGTTAGATTAGGGTTAGAGTTAGGGTTAGGGTCTAAGTTTGAGTTTGAATTTGAGTTAGTTAGAGTTAGGGTTTGGGTTTGGCTTAGGGTGAGGGTTAAGAATTAGAATTAGAGTTCTAATAAGAGTAATATTTTTTCTAAATTTATTTTGTAATGTTATAGTAATATTTCTCTAATATTCTAGATAAACACGTTTTTTTAATATTTTCTAATATTCTAGACTATTGTTTTTTTAATCTTTTGTAATGTTTTTCTAATATAAATTCTAATATTCTATAATAATATTTTAAAAATATTTTATAATATTTTATAATTTTCTAGACCAATACTTTTTAAAGATTTTCTAATATTTTTCTAATATTTTTAAATATTTTTTCTAATTTTTTTAATGCTTTCTCTAATAAGACTAATACTTTTATACTATTCTAGATTAAATTTTTTTTTAATATTTTCTAATTTGTTTTTCTAATATTCTAGACTTTTGTTTTTTTAATGTTTTTAATATTTTTGTAATATTTTCTAATATTCTATAATAATGTTTTAAAAATATTTTCTAATATTTTCTAATTTTCTAGACGAATATTTTTAAAAGTATTTTGTAATATTTTTCTAATATTTGTTCTAATAAGACTAATATTTTTCTAAAATTCGAGATTAAAGCATTTTAAAAATATTTTCTAAGATTTTTCTAATATTCTAGACTATTGTTTTTAAAATATTTTGTAATGTTTTTCTAATATTCTCTAATTTTCTAGACCAATATTTTTTTGATATTTTCTAACATTTTTCTAATATTTTGTAATGTTTTTTCTAATAAGACTAATATTTTTCTAAATTTGCTTTATTATAGTAATATTTTTCTAATATTCTAGATTGACGTTTTTTTAATATTTTCTAATGTATTTTCTAATATTTATCTAATTTATACCTAATTTTTGTTCTAAAATTGTTTCGTAATGTTAAATTAATATTTTTATAATATTCTAGACTAATATATTTTTAATAATTTCTAATATTTTTTTAATATTTTCTAATAACACTTAAAAATAATTAATAAATACAAAAAAAATTAAACAAAAAATTCATTTAATTAACTAAAATTAACATGAAAATATTCTTTGAAAACATTAAAAACATAAAAAAAAAGCAAATAATGACATATAAACATACCCAAAATAGCGCAAAGACAATAATCTAGAGAAAAATGAAAAAAAAAAAATGATGCAACTCGATGTCAACTTTAATACGTTCACTCCAACGACCAAAACAAAATTTACATGCCATAAAATTGGGGAGTGAAAATGGAAAATAGGCTTTTTATGTGGTAAATTGTCAATTTCATATGTTTGCGCGAACATATAATATTATTATATTCGCATGAGCATATCTTATTTTACATAAATATGTTCACATGAACATAATAGTATTATGTGTTCGCACGAACATAATAAATACATTTGCGTGAACATATGGAAAATGGAAGTTGCATTTTTCCAAGTGTTTCATGATTTTCTTTGTGCCACTAAAGTGGCACCCACTATTGTGGGATCACCCCAATACCCAAATTGTCTACTTTTTAGCTATTCCATTAATCAATTTTTGATCCTCTCATACAATTAACTAAACTATACATACAAACTATGACGTATAACACGAAGAACACAATAATGCTTAGGCTGAAGAAAGTAAAGCGTTCAATCCACCAAATGAATGAAATAAAACCAAATTCATTTGCAATCATTGAATTTTCAGTGATAGGACATTCATTTCAAATACTATAATTTAAGTTCTAAATGAACAACATATTAAAAAACATATTTAGAGTCACACACAATAGTCCCAGCTATAGGGGTTTGCCCACAAGTAATTTTGTCGATCTTATTAATTTATCAAAAAGTTACATACATAGGCCTCTTCAAAATGGCTAGTTACATTAGATGATTGCAATGAAGAGCATCTTTGAACAAAATAAACTAGAAATAGGACATAACTGAATCATTGTCCATTAGCAGACACATATGACTTTTTGTGCAACACTTTCAAATATTCAAATAACTTTTCTATTAGCTTATTTACCAGGTCATGCACGTCCTGAGCCTCATTCCTAGATCTTGCAAAGCTTTCCACTATAAATTCTAAAGATTGTTTCCAATGAAACAATGGCTTATTACATGTTTTAAGGATCCCATGGGAGATGCCAACATTGGTCTTAATATTGACCACTTCTTGCAATAGTGCCAATTGATTTGTTAGTCTATCTGTTGTGTTTTTCATGGTAATTTGATGGCTAGAAGCTACCTCCCTTAACCTATGAGCATCTAACAATAGATTTCCCAAATTCTCAATGAGTGGGGGACCTTGTGCCTTAATTTGATCAGCCCATGCATGACCAATTTTCCCAAACTACCTCTCTTGTTGCAGCTTCATAAGTAAATTCTTATTCTCCTCTACATTTAGGTTTAAAAAATTTGTTGAGGTACTTCCAAGTGAAAACCTAATAAATTCCATCAATTCTTTGTTTGAGGCCTTGAGGACCTCTTTTTTTGCTCTCAATTCTTCTAGCTTGTGTTCAATCTTCTCATTGCCAGACTTCCATATATTCACCATGGAGTCATGAACAGGGATACCAAGATCCACGGTTCTAATCTGGAAGTCATTTGTGGTAAGCTCATGGAACTTCCCCTCTTTTTGTGGCTCTACAATCTCTACCGACATATGTCCAGTAGAAGCATCAGTAGCCAAAGATGCAATGCATTTTTGTTTCTTTATCTTCTTTGAGGGTGGCTGAGAAGAAATAGCTTATGTGATAAGATCCTTTGATTGGGCAGCTTCTTTATACCTCTACTTATTTTGATCAATGGTTTCCTCCAACCATGACTCGGTTGAGAGGACATTAATTGCATACTATAGGGCAATAGGATCACACAACTTCCTAGGGACTAGGGGAGTTTTCTTACTCTGAGAAGCAGTAGGGAAGGCAATGACTTTGGTTACTGAGAGGGCCAATGTATCTCCTTGTTGTGATGTATTGTGTCCATTCATGGGGTTAGTGTCACCATCCAGATTCATGACTTGAACAAGAGAAGTTGTCTTGGCCATTGATTTCTCTTGCTCTTTTTCTTTCTCTTTGTCCTTGTCTCCGTCATTCTCCCCAAATTTTTTGGTGTTTGAAAGAGAACCACCTCCTTAGGTAGGAGTGATTGGCACATTCTTGTCCAGAGGTTGGTCTCCACCTTGACCAATAGACTGAGCTGGGCCTACAAATATTGAAGTAGCAACCATGGTGGTAGTTCCTGTAATTGATTGGGCAACTCTAGAAGATACTCCACTAGTAGAACCAATGCTTCCTATTCTCTTCTTCCTTGCTTGGATCCACTCTACCCATTTATCTATCCTCTTGATAATTTTGTGCATCAAGATCTCCATGGTATCAATGACAAGACCTGTAGGTAGGGTAGACACAATGGGAGTGTATTTGATCTTCTTGTAGGAAAAGGGATGCATGTAGGAGCCATCATCTTCAAGGTCAAAAACATCAATAAAATCATTATACAATTTAATTTCATCAATAGTCAAATGGGACCAAAATTTCTCCTGGGTTTGGTACTCATTGAGACATTTAGCCTAGTAATCTTCAATATCTAGAGCATGTGTGTGGCCATATCTCAACTTCAAATGATATCTCACGAAGTTCTCTAGGTCATACTGAGGCTTGAGTACCTCATAATCAATCAATTTCATTTTTCTTTCAAAATTCTTCACAAGATTCTGAGCATTTTATCTAGAGGCACATGAATAGGGTCCAACCACTATGGGGAAGGAATCCCAACTATCTTCTTTACATTTCAACACAAGGTGTTCAATTTGAGAATTTGTCAACATAATTCAACAAGAAGGACCTTTTCCTCTAGGTACCTAGGAACTCTTTTGGGAAAGCCATCAAAGGAACCTATCCATAGGTAGGAGAAGCTCAAAAATTGGATGAATGAAAATCCAAATTTGCTAATAGCCAAAATGACTTCTAATGAAAATATCTTCTAGGGGTAGCCTTGTAATTCTTGACATAATTTCATTGTAAAGGTGTCATTCACTGCCAAATATTCTTCAAAACTCCTTTACAATTGTAGATGTGGGTAGAACTCATACACCTTTGTGCATTCATCATAATTTTGAATACTGGGAATGCCAGGCCATAGGTGATGAGTAGCCAAGGCATAGATTAGGTAAGAGGACATGTAGAAATGTTTGAATCTTTGGGTTGAATTCATCCATGAAGCAAGCTCATCACAGATAATTTAGACCTAGTCGATTTGCATACGTTTGACACAAATAGTTTGCACCAGGAAGAAATAATGCTCAATAAATTACAGAATTTCCTTCTTTCCTTTCTGTTGGTGTAAATAAGTATTTACTATTTACACTTACTTAAGTTTACTTAGGTTATTGCATTATTTTATTATTTCTTAGGTTAGACACTTAGGATTTTTTTTACTCTTATGAGTTGTCATGTTGACAACATTGGAGTAAGCAACTCTAATTCAGTACATGGTGTCTAGAACTCTAGAGTTTGCATAATTAACTAAGTTGTCATGTGGACAACACAGTTATTAGCACTCTTAACTAAGCACATGCTATCAACAATATAATTTTTCATGCTACACCTTTGTAGGCTTATCCTCTCATCGTCAAACTAACTCCTGTGCTTAATGCCACTTCTGGTGGACATATTCTTGGTTGTATGACTTATCAAGTTGCTAACTTCTAGGCATTCTAGAAGATTTCTAGAGGCCTTTATATACAGGCACTCCTAGTGTACTTTAATTCATATTGAATAGAATATCATTGTTATTCTGATCATACACTTTTGGTCTACTATTGTGCTTGTGTTTGAGTTCCTTGGTCTTGGGTGATTTTTACCTAAGGCAAATTCTTACATGGTATCAGAGCTCGAGGAGATTCTTTTCACATAATCATTCAAGAACATTCTTGCTTTAACACCTCGATCTAGATCTAGAGAATTCATAGATATTGAGAGCATCTACAACCAATACTGACCTCACCATTGCAACCGGAACATTGATTCAATGAATTGACTACAAATTCGCCTATGTTGAGCCATAGTCAAAATTGAGGCAACATTTTTTTTGCAGACTAGCAACCCAAAGGCCCGATTTGAAAAATTGGTATGATCATTTCATATTTATACATTTAATTTTCAAATCTGCATTTTTTTATTTGCATCTCTACAATTTTTTTTAGATTTGCATTATTTTTCAGAAATTTTTTGGCCATCAAGCTAGTAGGAGAGATTTTTGTAGGTGAAGATTGAAGATTGATAGTGCAAATTAGATATTTGCATCACATTCAAAAGGTCAAAAAACCTCCAAATTATATTTTATTTCATCCAAATCGGACATCTGAGGCAGAATCTAGAGCCATTTGATTTTTTGAGGTGTAATAGTGGCGATCCAGGAAAAATAATTACAACTATAATTTTTAAACATTGATATCTCCCTCATACAGACTCCTTTTTGCAAGCAATTTTTGTTTTGTTTTGGAGTAGCATGTCATAATCTACACATTGGTACAAGTGGTTTGAGATCTCTGTTCTTGAATTTTTCTACAACTCGCAAATTTCAATTTTTGCCACTTCAAATGCTTAGTATGGGCTCATCTAGACACATAATTAGGTTCCATTTTTTTTTGAAAGTGCATTTTTTTGGTCTACTATCTAGATCTATAATCAAATTATAGGTTCTATGGATGGAAATATTTCTTTTAGAAATAGGCCCTAAATTGGCATGTGGCTATCACACCAAGTGCACATTAGGGGAGGTTGCTTGATTATTTCTGCATTTTGGAGGGTACATTTATTGATCTTGTGGAGTCTTGTCACATATGCCAATCTAGTATAAGACCAAAGTTGACACCAAGGAACTATCATATGGAGTGCCTTAATCATTTCTCATCGAAGAGAATATAAGCAAGTGTTTCCTTCTCTATACTCTAAGATATCGCCTTCATTCGAGTATCTTCCTTTTCTTCTTTTCTTTATGTATAGAAGTATGAGTAAGGAATGTTTTTCTCCTCTTCTTATGGCAAGTATTCCTCATGATGTTTGGATGGATCTTTGAGAAGTATATGGAGATCTAAGAGTTCCTCCATTTCCTTAGGACATTCCATCTCCAGTCACTCTTGTTGTGGTACCTTCAACTCTAGATGAGATATTACATCCTAATGCTCCTCTTGATACTATAGATCTAGTTCTAGCCTTAGATGCTTCAGATTCAATGCAGTAGGACACCCCATGTCTTCCTACTTTAGCTTAATGGGATGACTTCCTTCCAGATGTTGTAGGTCTATTCGTGGAGTTTCACATTGAAGATGTAGGAGACATCATCAATGATATTCATATTCTCTTTGAGGCAAATACTTCATCCATTGCCACAGTGATAGATCTAGTACAACAAGGTACACTTTTTCTTCTAGTTCTAGCATCAATGGATGACTTCTTGATTGATATTTCAGGTTTGTTCATGGAGTCACGCATAGTAGATTTGGGAGACTTCATTGATGATATACAACTTCTCTTTGATGAGGCATACCCTTCTTTAGTTGTTGTGAGGGCTCACTCTGACCCTCATGTCCATTCTCTACATGATTAGTCTTACCAGGTTGATGTGATTGTGGATTCTTATGTATAGTAGTTGCAGGAGGTTTCTTTATCATTTGAGGAGATACTTGGTTCTTTGGGGCATGTTCTACATCTATCCTTACTAGATCTACACTTCTTCTTTTCAGCAATATTGGAAGGGGCAACTGTTAGCCTTGATACAGGGGTAATTGAGCAAGTTTTAGAGGCACCATTCATCTTTGGCATTATTTCTACACATAGCAGAAGCATCTCATTTGTACCTATGGCTTTGTTTCTTCCAAAGGGTAGGAACACCATTCTGCATTCCTGGATCAACTTCTACATCGAAGTGACTATCACTGGTTGGCATTCTTCTTTGGGGTGGGGGAGACTACCTTTTCTCTCTTCTTCTTATATTTCTCCTTTGTATATACTAGATGTATGTTGTAACGGGGGGTCTTGATTACTCCATCCATCCATACATCGTGTGTTTTTCATCTCAATTTTTGGGGGAGGGTTTTTCCCACGTGGTTTTCCCTCTTTCCCCATTTGTAGAGAGATTTCTTTGCATTGTGTGTTCAACATTGCATTATGTACATGGGTACCTAACATGGCCTCATAGCCGAGACCCATTATGCATTTCATCATAGCTTTCGTAAGCTTAAGTGCATTCCCCTAAGTTGCATTTTATTATTTTTTAGGTGAGATACTGAGGAGTTTGTTTACTCTTATGAGTTGTCATGTTGACAACACTGGAGTAAGCAACTCTAATTCAACACATGGTGTCTACAACACTGGAGTTTGCATAATTAACTAATTTTTCATGTAGACAACACAATTATTAGCACTCTTAATTAAGCACATGTTGTCTACAACATAATTTTGCATACTACACCTTTGTAGGTTTGTCCTCTCATCATTGCACTAACTCTTGCACTTAATGGAGGATAACCCACTTTTGGTGGACATATGCTTGGTTGTATGACTTATCAGGTTGATAACTAGGCATTCTAAAAGCTTTCCAAAGGCCTTTATATACAGGCACTCCTAGTGTAGTTTAATGCATATTAAATAAAATATCATTGTTATTCTAATCATACTCTTTTATTCTACTATTGTGCTTGTGCTTGAGTTCCTTGGTCTAGGGTGCTTTTTCCCTAAGGCAAATTCTTACGCTTTCATTTTGAGTAGTAAGGCAAGGATATCTATGATCTCCCTTTTCAAATTGGTCTCGAAAAGGGTCTTAGGTATCTTGCTTCTCTTTGAGTGAGGCATTTGAAATGAAGTCCTTTGCATATCCTCCCTTCTCAAGGTCTTCTTCTCAGTGAACATGGACATAGAAGAGCCAAAATCAATGTCACAACACTCCTCCTTCATGGGGATGTCAAACAAAAACTCCATTAAAGCTTTATTTTTTGAGAGGAGGATGGACTGACTAGGAAACATAATTTTCTTTGTTTCTAGATCGTATCTCTCTATGTGCTCCCTTACTAGCTCTAGAGCTTGTGCTACCATGGGAAATCCAACTACTTCTACTAATCCACTTTCTTTTAGCTTTTGTGTGATCAGGTGAATAGGAAAAGAGTTTAGTCTTCTATGAAGATCACCTAAATCATAAAACTTAAATGACGTATCTGTTAAATCCTTCAACTCACTCTCTAGGCCTATAAGCTTATCATAACTTATAGCTATGATTTCCATTTCCTATGATTGCACAGGATGTAGTTCTTAATAGATAATTATTTTAAAATACTTGAGGAAACAAATTTTAGGCAATTCTAATGAAATAGATGTAGAAATCCAAACATTGCTTCCACATAAATGAAATTAAGTTTAGCCAATGATTATAATAGTTTAGGAATTGCATTAAATTTTGTAACCAACAACTATTTAAACTTCTTGTTTTCATGCATATAAAAACTCATAACCATGAAAGCCTTGTTACTTTACTTAAAATAATGTCTTATCATTAAAAACCACTTATCAGAACAAGGACTTTAGTTTAGCATAAAGTGTTTTGTTCCCCTTCAGAATATGGAATAAAGGAATGCTTGATAACTTCACCTATGTAGGAGAGAAAGAGAAAGTCAATTTTTCGTAAGCCTTGTTTTCTTCGATTAAGAATTGTAGTATGAGGAATGATCTTTTAATAGCTCACACACTTCATTCCTTCATTTTCCACCCTAAGCACTTAACATATGATTTTCTTTATGTCATGGTTGGATCTTCATAATTGACTTTGCTAGAAGCATCTTTGAAGAATTTTTGCCTATTAAAATGACTTGAATTTCTATTTTCCAAAGCTTTGGAAAAGTGGCCTTTTTCATTACTTGAGGACAAAAAACCTATCTGAGAGCAACATTTTCTGGAGAGAGGAAAAGTTTGTGACATCTTCTCTTTGATCTCAACCTAATGGCTACAAGGTGAGGTCTTGAGCATGGATCATTCATTATACTCATCTTGTTCGTACATAAAGATTTGGAATTAGGAATTAGCTAAGATGGCTTTGGAAGCAGAACATAATAAATACATTTCCATTAGTGAGTAGTTGGAAACCCGTAGATCTGTCCTTCTTCATAATTGTAGATTTTTACCTTAGGAACTTAACTCAAGATCTTCCTAGCTTTGAGTTGCATCTTCATGGATGATGTAATCACATGCATAGCTTGTTAATCATTACCACAACTTCATTCCTCAAATACATGCTTGATGAACTTCGCCCAAAGTGAAGATCAACTTGATTCTTTAGAATCTGAAAGAAATGGGAATGTTATAGCAAGATAGAGAATACTAAAACAACAATAAATTACTTCTCATTGGGAAGATGCTCAAAATGCATCCCATCCCAACCTAAATTAGCTTGACCTAAACACATTGAATAGCAAGAAACCCACATGGAAAAATAGGTAAGGGCAAGGCAATTGACATAGCACAAGGCAAGAGAATCCCTAAAGGAGATGTCCTAGCCCCTAGCAATATAACCACACAACAGAAACACAATAGCAAGAAGAAAAAATGCAAGATTTGATACCAAATTACATTAATATATTCATAAAATATAATTAATTACATGAAAAATGCCTAGCTGTAAGGCCTTTCGAGTTAGAGCCAAATACAAAAAACAATTACAAAATAATCAGTTATGCAAGATCCAACAAGATCTAACTTACAAACCCAATCCTAGCTAGTCTAGATACACAACTGGATAAGAACACTAAGAAGAATATGCACTTATACCCTCAAGCAATCCTCTGGTTCTCAAGTTACAACCCTAGTTTTCCAAAATTTGCATCTATCTTCCTTCCTCCAAAAATTGAACTACCAAAAGACTCAACTGACCCTTATTTATACTCAACTAAGCCACAAGTTGACGCAGCTCATTACAAATTAAATTAAATCCCTCACATTAAATATAGGTTGAGCCACAAGTTAGCTATAACACTAAATTAAATGCCCACACACAAATTAAATGCCAAAGTCAGCTCATAGATAACTCGACACGAACAGAACCAAAATTAATTTTGGCACTCAGTACATATAGTAACTTGGCACTCACTAAGTGCTACAGTAACTCGAAACCCATTAGAGCTATAGTAACTCGGCACCCACTAAGTGCTATAGTAACTCAACACTAGCTAAGTGCTACAGTAACTCGGCACCAACTAGAGCTACAGTAACTCAACACCAACTAAGTGCTACAGTAACTCAACACCAACTAGAGCTATAGTAAATCAGGACCCGCTAAGTGCTATAATAACTCGACACCAGCTAAGTGCTTCAGTAACTCGACACCAACTAAGTGCTATAGTAACTCAGCACCAACTAAGTGCTACAATAATTCGGCACCAACTATAGCTATAGTAACTTGGTACCCACTAGATAGCTCAGCAGAAAGATAAGATTAAAAACCACTAACACTTGGCTCCAACATGTAGGATTGCAAGAAAGTCTAGGATGCTCCTGCATCAGACACCTGAGGTTCAAAAGACATTTTGATAATTGGAAGAACATCTTCTGGGATTCAACACATAAATCTCAAACTGGTTCTTCATATACATATCCTCCAAATCTTCAACTTGTACACTCTTTCCCTTATTCTTCTTTTGCTTCTTCACATCCATCTGAGATGTGCTACAGGTCTACCTTCCATATTGATCTCTAACCTTCTCAGAATCTGCTAACTCAATTCGGCTACCAATACTCAAGTTGCTCCTACCAAGCTCTTCATTTTGCAAAGGAATCAAGGAAAACTTCCTACCACCTTTCTCAATAGTAAACACATTCTTGACACAATCATGCACAACCCTACAATCATATTGCCAAGGTCTACCAAGCAACACATAAAAATTGTTCATGTCCACAATATCACACCACACTTGATCCTTATATTTCCCAACCTAGAAATCAACAAGGCATTTCTCCCTCACTTCCAAAGCATGTTCACCTTATAATTTTCCAATCCTATAAGGATAAGGATGTCTCATTCTCTTCAAACCATGTTTCTAAACCATCTCCTTAGCACCAAGGTTATTAGTACTACCACCATCCACAATCACCATGCAGACTTTACCACTAGACTTACAACAAGTTCTAAACAGACTAGTCCTCTGACAAGAACCCATTCTCCTCTCACCAATCAGTACTCCCCAAGCTAAAAAACTCTCTCCTTACTTAGGCTGATTATCTTGGACTACAACTTCATTCACAACAACAACTATCCTACCAATTAGACATTCAAAAGATCTATGCCCTTCTTGACCACACTTGAAACAATTGCCTCTGAACCCACCTCCACCTATCCTTTTTTTTTTGTTCAATAGGTTTTGGTTAACCTTCTTCTTTTAGTTTAGCTTGTACTAAACTATCCCATATCTCCTTCCCTTGGGAACTGCCTTGATTCTTCCTCCTTAGCTTCTCCTCTACTCTCAAAGTATACTAATAAGAATCCTCAACTGAAGAAATATTCAGCATACCAACCTCATCTCGAATATTGAATCTTAAACCATTAATGTACTGCTCTACCTTCTCCTTTGACAATTCTCTATGCCCAGACTGAATAGTCAACTTGTAAAACTCCTCAGTATAATCCTTCATAATCATATCTTTCTATTTTAGATTTTTTAACCTCTTAAACAACTCAAGTTCATAATCAACAGGAATGAACTTAGCTTTCAACTTAGTCACCATCAATCTCTATCTAGTGACATTCATTTCACCTTCCTCTTCTCTATCTCTTTGTAGTTCTTTCCACCAAAGAGCAACATGTTCCTTAAGTTTAGTTTGTGCCAACCTTAGTTTGAGTAGGTCCACAATATCCATAAGTTCAAAGTAGTCTTCCAATTCACCAATCCAATCAATTAGGTCTTTAGGATTCAAAGTACTCAAATAATTAGAAACCTCCATCTTATGCTTCAACTTCAACTAAGATCCAGGTCAAGCAAATTGACCAGCCCTATTTCCAATAGGTCTCTCCACACGATCAATTATGTCCTCACTACTCGACCCAGCAACTTCAAAGTCTTTGACAACTTCTTCATAATTATCTTCAGTACCCACATGCCTAGGTACACCATCTAAAGCACTTAATATTTTAGTAATCATGTCACTCTTCATCAATGCTATCTGAGATCTGAAAGTGGCTTTAACCTCCTCCATCTTAGATCTAAAATCTCCTTTAACCTTCTCTGAAATTTGTTCATCTACAACATCGCTAAGATCATCAATTTCCCTTAGGTCCTATCTTCTTGGAGGCATCTTCCAAGATTTTAGCAAATCCTAAGCAACAAATCCACCACTCCAAAAGATCAATTAGCCACAAGATCAACCTTTTTGCAAATCCTAGTGTAAATTTCCTCAGCTTCGACAATCTATCAACACACTTAGGAAAAAATTTCACTCTAATACCATTTGATGTAGTGCAAGGCAGGAGAATCCCCAAAGGAGATGTCCTAGCCCTAAGCAATATAACCACGTAGTGGAAACACAATAGCAAGAAGCAACCATGTAAGATTTGATACCAAATAACATTAATATATTCATAAAATATAACTAATTACATGCAATATGCCCAAAAGTAAAGCCTTACGAGTTAGGGCCAAATACGAACAATCCTAGCTAGTCTAGATACACAACTAGATAAGAACACCAAGAAGAATCTGCACTTGTACCCTTAGGTCCACCAAGCAATCCTCTGGTTCTCAAGTTGTAGCTCTGGTTTTCCAAAATTTGCATCTCTCTTCCTTCCCCCAAAAATTGAATTGCCAAAAGATTCAACAAGACCCTTATTTATACTCAACTAAGCCACATGTCAACCTAGCTCATTACAAATTAAATTAAATCCCTCACACTAAATATAGGTTGAGCCACAAGTTGGCTACAACACTAATTTAAATATCCATACATAAATTAAATGCCAAAGTCAGCACACAAAAAACTTGGCACAAACAGAACCAAAATCAATATTAGCAATTGGTAGATAAAGTAATGCGGCACCCACCAAGTGCTACAACAACTCGACACCCACTAGAGCTATAGTATCTCGACACCCACTAAGTGGTACAGTAACTTGACACCAACTAAGTGCTATAGTAACTCGACACCAACTATAGCTATAGTAACTCGACACCAACTAAGTGCTACAATAACTCGGCACCAACTAGAGCTATAGTAACTCAGCACCCACTAAGTGCTACAGTAACTTAGCACCAACTAAGTGCTACAATAACTCGACACCAACTAAGTGCTACAGTAATTCAGCACCAACTAGAGATACAATCACTCGACACCCACTAGACAGCTCAATAACAACAAAAGATTAAAAACCATTGACACTCGGCTCCAACATGTAGGATTGCAAGAAAGCCTAGGATGCTCTTGCATCAACAATGGAGACCCGAAAAAGGTATAAAGTGAGAGCCTTGGGAATGGATGAGAAGTAAGTCAGTTAGAGGCTACTTAGACATGCAATTTGAATAAAGACTCAATAAATACCAACAAATCTACTTGACAAGAGAGAAAATGAAAGTTGGCAACAAAATGAAAAACTTTAAGACAATATAAGGAAACTTTATCAATTTTGGGTCAATGGCAGTGCTAACATAATTCTTAGAAATATTGTGTAGACCATATTTACTAACAAAATAACTTGAAGTAGTCTTAGATAACATTAATAATAACCCCTGCATACCAAGGTCTAGTAAATCTAAAATACAAAATCAACTAGTCTAGGTATATTTAATAGTCACAATTGAGGATTTCCCTAGTTATATCGAAGAATTTCCTACTATTCATAGGAACTGGTGATTACTTCTTAGTGTTACTTACACATGAGAAAGGGCAGAGTAGAGGGAACTCCAATGGTTCATTGAAGAGGAAAAGGTGGAAATGGAAGAAAGTGATCTTAGTGAAGACATGAATGGGTCCTCTTATGAATAGAAAATGGTTTGAATAGTTTTTGTATATAGACTGTGTTACAACCTAGTGAGCTCTCTTAGCTTAGACTTTAGACTTCTCATATTAATATAGACTTCTAACATAGTATGGAAAAATATAACTTATACTAATATTACATGTATGTCATTTTATATTTTGTTTTGGTATTCTCGAATATCATTTTAATGTAGCTAAGATCTTAATGATATGTTTTTGTCCACAATTGGCTCATCGCTATTGGGAATACTTGTTACTTTATCTCTTTTTTTTTTTTTCATTTTGGATCTTCCTTCTTTCAACATAAGGGTATGTGGTGCCAATCATTTCTCTTATGTTTATTTAGGATTCCTTTCATTTGGGTCCTATCCATCTTGTTTTCCCTTTTGTCAACCTTTTCTTGTGTTGTCCTTATCTTTTCATCAACCTTGCATTTGATTTGGTTTGAGTAGTGGCTTCCTCTTTCCATGTTGGGTCTTCTTTAGATGTTTCTAGCTATCCTTTATATAATTTTTGGTCTAGCTTTCTTGTATTTGAATGATGGTTTTGCAATCTCCTCTAATGTTGGCCTCTTGGGTGGTTAGTTGGGTCTTGTTGGTTTGGTTGTTTGCTTGCATGATTCCCTACTTAGTCGATGTTTCTTGGTCTCCGTAAGATTTTTGTAGTGCTAGTATGTTTTTTTCTCCTTAATTTTTTTCTTCCCTTTGAGTGACTCCTAGTATTCTATAGGGTCATTTTCTTCCCCTCCCATCTTCTTATAAGACCTCTAGATTTTGTGGTTTGGGTATGCATGTAGCTACCCTATTTACGTTTGTTTCTATTTTCTCCTATGCATCTTGGTCCCTTCATCTAGGTCCTATTTTGGGTTAGATTGGTATCAACATGTTATCTCACTTTTAGTATTTCTTATTTTGTGCATCATTGTATAAGGGGTGGTTGATTCACACGAGGGGAAGGGTTGCTCATAGTTATTAGAAATGTTTCTTAGGGGGATGCCCAAGATAGTTTATTTATACTATAGAGTTATCCTCATCTTAGAAGATATTATGGGTGAATAAGAGTAACCCAACCATTCAAAGATGACCATTCTACAATGATTTTTTTGTTCATAGGAAAAGTTTCATGGTAGAGAAATCCAAGGAGGCACAAAACAACATTCAACAAGAAGAGTGTTTAGGAGAGTGCAAAGCAGTGTGAAGTGATAAGCATAAAACAATATATAGACTATCCCTAAAGATAAAAGCTCATCCTTTTAATATTTCCAATGGATTATTAGCCAATTTTGTATTCTAGTTTAGTTTAAAAAATAGCCATTGCCAAAATTCTATTATATAAGAGAAATTGAGCGATAAGTGATCTATTCTTTCTTCATGAGATTCACAAAGAGGACATCTCAAAGGGATTTGAAACCCAAGTTTTGTACACCATTATGCCATAAGAATTATTTTATCTAAACCAACCCATAATAACATACCTCCCTTTGGTAGATATGAACTATAACAAATAAATGTGGGAATTGATAAGATTCCTAACATTATTGATTATTGATAATTACCCCATATCCTAATTTGAATTTGTATTCCCCCTAAATCTAAACCTATCCAAATTAGTTTATCCATCGCATTTTTTATTATTGTGTTGTTTTCACTTAAGATAACCTTATTATCTCCTTTCTACCACTATTAAGGGTGTTCTTTACAAGGATTTACATCTCTACCTAAGAGAGAGATCTCCCAAGGGAATAAGAATATAGTATTTAACTTTTTTCCAAAAATAATTGTTAATTTTTTTTATTCTAGGGGAGTTGATTATGTTTTCAATTATCGTATAATCTCTCCAAGAGTCTTCCCAAGATGATGTATTTTCTCCATTATCTATGTCTTAAATAATTATGTCCATGATGATCTTCCTACATTATAAAAAGAAGTTCTACAACTTTTATCCTCTAGAGGGCTTACCTATTCTAAAGATACTACAAGTATTGTTGTATCGTAAATATTTCTCTTTTAGAATGTTGACTCATTCCTTTCAATGTATTAATACATCTCCCAAACTAACTTAGAATTTTAATATTTTGTAATTGAGATTCATAATGTTAAGACCTCCAACACTAACATGCCAACATATCCTATCCCATTTTTATTAAAGTTAATCCATTATCTTTTGAAATCTCTATTAGGATCAAAGAATACTTGGGGGAAGGGGGGGTGAATCAAAGCACTTTTAGTAACTTCAAATCAATTGCACAAATACCATATAATGCATGTGAAAAATAAGGCTAAGCATGAAGTACAACCAATCAGAGAATTCATAACACCATACTTTATTTTCAAGAAAGTTAACTCAGTCAAGGAGGAAACCTAGTGGGGATGGTACCATAAAGATCTCACTATTGTGATAATAAATGCATTGTTATACTTGAGTTTTGGGGATTCATAGGCATTCAAGTAGTCACTTGGATCTCAATTCTCATATACAAAATGATTTGACCCTTAATCGAGTTTAGTATTGATCAAGATACCAAATTTGGGCTCACTATATTTATTGAGTTGACTCATAACATTTATAATACTAGAACAATCCCAATAAAGATTTGAAAAAATATCTACATCAAACATAACATATTTCACATCATAACCATCATTCATATATTTTTATGTCCATCACAATCCATATCCAAACCTAATATATATGATCCTTTAACCAAAATATAACTCTATCAAATTCAAGCAATGTAACGTGCAAATTCTCCAAAATAGAAATGTGATGCATTCCTATTAAGGAAATGCATACTCATATGTTGGTCCAATCAAATTGTAATTATTATCAAGCTCATCCTTGAATCAAACCATTAAATTAGTAGGATAATGCCAAACTTTCTTGTTTACTTAAAAATTGTCAACTTGATACTCAAAGATGACTATCCTCATGAAATAATTTCCTCAAACCTTGTGATGATCTGATCAGGCATATAAGGATGCCTATTTTAAATCTCTACAACCACAAGTCCCAACTCCTCTAATTTTGTTCATATCAAACCAAATTGTATGACTGTCTATCAATAACTTATGGTTATCTAGAATGTATCTAAGTATAAGTCCTCTAGTAAATTCATCTGCTAACCAAATTTGGTTGTGAAAAGAAAAAGTAGTTTCCATAAATGAAAAAATGATAAGCTCTAATAGAGACTTGTGCCAACAACCTCCTAGAAAAAACACATTCTCATTTTATTGTCCAATTTAGTTTTAGCCCTTTGTATTAATGGAAGGCATGACATCTAATAGGTAGGTGTTGTTGATAATATTGATTTCAACATTGTATTCCCACCAAGATTAGATAACCACTTAATTTTCAGTGTATTCATTTTTTGATCTATTTTCTTGACTATAAGATCTCATAATTTGTTGAAACTTTCACCTTTTATATCCTAAAATTTGGTATATTTCATCTTCTATTCTAGGGTTGGCATTTAAAAAATAAATCTCTAATTTTTCCTCACTAACCTTTTGTCTAGAAGACTTTTTGTGTTGATTTAGTATTTACGTAAAACTTCTAGCTTCATCTATGACTCCTTTAACTAAGGTTAATATGTCATTTATAAATTGTTGGTGGGAGATCTTCAAGATTCCATTTGTGACTTTAATACCATTTATTTATCTTGGAAATACAATGCTTTTTCTATTGACCTCACACAAAGCTTTTTCCATGAATATAAAGAGAAATGGAGAGATAGGGTTCTCATCCTTAGTCCCTTAAATATGTTAAATTATCCATTAGGTGATTCGTTAATTATCAATAATATTTTCATATTTTCATAGTGGAAATACAACTAAAAATTAAATTAATCCAATATTTTGAGAAACCTAATACTTCTAGACACTAACAAAGGAATCTTGAATCTACATAATCATAATATTGTGTGATGTCTAGTTTTATAACCATGCATGATTATTGAATAATTTTGGTCTAACGAATAGCCTCATTCCTATTATTGTGCCATCTAATGTTGATATTCAATGCACAAATCTCATTTGTTCTTTTGAAATAATATTAGGCAATAGCCTCTTCAATTTGTTGGCTACTTCTTTTGATTAAACTCTATATATAGTGTTACATAAAGAGATTGGTCTAAAATCTCCTAATTCCTTGGTTATTTCTTTTTTGGGAGAAAGAGTTATAAACATATTATTTATTTGATAAGTAGGAGATAATTTCCACAGCAAGTCAAATTGTGATATTGGTATTAGGATTTAACTGTGTGATTTTGAGTCAAACTCATTGACCCATGTTTCATGAGTAGTGATTCAACATGAATCCATCTCTCATGACAATAAGTGGAACACTTAGCACTCATTGGATCTAGGTGATGCTCATAGGGGTGAAGCACTGGGACTTCCTAGGAGGTCACCCATCCTATTGCTACTCTAGCCTGAGCATGCTTAACTACATAGTTTCCTCCATGGTTAAACCCAAAGCTTGCAACTGCATTTGTAAAACCTTCACCAAGTGTTGTGCCTTATGAACCATTCATTAGAAAGCCCCTTAAGCTCATCAATTGATAAGTAGGAGATAATTTCCATAGCAAGTCAAATTGTGATTTTGCTATTAGGATTTAATTGTGTGATATTGAGTCAAACTCTTTGACCCATGTTTCATGAGTAGTGATTGAACATGAATCCATCTCTCATGAGAATAAATGGAACACTTAGCACTCATTGGATCTAGGTGATGCTCACAGGGGTGAAGCACCAGGACTTCCCGAGAGGTCACCCATCCCAGTACTACTCCAGCCTAAGCGCGCTTGACCACAGAGTTTCCTCCATGGTTAAACCCAAAGCTTACAACCCCATTTGCAAAACCTTCACCAAGTGTTGTGCCTTATGAACCATTCATTAGAAATCCCCTTAAGCTCATCAATTGATAAGTAGGAGATAATTTCCACAACAAGTCAAATTGTGATATTGCTATCAGGATTTAACTGTGTGATATTGCTATCAATTATTCATATTACTTTGATAAAAAAAATAAAAATTAGCTAAATCTTTTGGGTTGTCTACTAGTTCACCTCTCGATCATTTTTAAATTTTGTTATGCTATTAATATTCCTCTTTGTCTAGTGTTGTTATGAAATAAATTTTAGTTCTTGTTCCCATTTAATAACCATGTTTCTCTCAATTTCTATTTCCAATTATTTTCTTCTTTCAACAAGAGTTCCTCATATTTCTATAGTAGCTCCATTTTTAAAGATATTTATTTCTATCCATAGCTTCATTCACGACTATCTCACCAAGATCTTGTCTTTCTTTTTCCACCTCCTCTTTTTCTGTAAAAATATTCTTGAAATGCTCCTTGTTCCATTGCAAGATTTTATATTTAATTAATTTCAATTTTCAAACTAAATAAAGCATATTAGGACCAACAACTTTACCTGACTTTGCATGGAAAAAGGTTGTTGGGAAGGTGGAGGATGGATGGACAATAGTAAAAGGAAAAAAGGTCAAGCCCTCCAATCCATCATTTGACATGTCTTTACATTCTCAAAAGATGAGACTGAAATGTAAGTCTTGAGGCTTGATTTTCTTAACTTATTGCTCACCTATTCATTTGACGATGTCCCTTTTTCGTTTGGTTCTCCTGGCCCTTTTGGCCTACTGTTTCTTTTTAGTTTGACATGGTTCAGGACTAGATGTCTTCTATTGCAACCATGCAGTTTCAAGATCCCATCCAAAACTTGTTTAGGTGGTAGTAGTGCATTGTGTTATCTATAAGGCCACGCTGGTCATGTTGTTTTTGACAAGTGACCTATTTCATCTTAGGAATGTTGTATTGTTTCTTTGGGCTTCATTGAAAATTATTTGATTTGTAAATGGTTTCAGGCACCCTTCAAAACTTGTTTTCCTTAATCAAAAACTTTGCCTTCTTGCCATCATTTTTTCCTAGTCCAAGAAATTTCATATCATAACAACACACATTTTCAACTTTGAATGGGAAACTATGAGGTTTACTATCCTCTTTGATATCCAATATATTCGAAAAGTGATATGGTCCAGAAAATCCTAAACTTTAAAATGTTGGTGATCTATTAAAGGTACTTAAAGATATCCTTTAAACATAAATCTATCTAATCTTTCCTGGAACATTGCTAAAGCCTTCTCTATGGTTGTTCCAATTAAATGTGCCATTATGAGACATGTTATCAAAAATGCTATTGCTAATAACCCACTCTCTAAAGTCTTTTAAGGTCTCATATTTGCATCCTACCTTAAATGGGCTTCCAATTCCTTCCGTAATTCATTCTTACTTCTTTTTTTTTTTTCCTAAATGGAACATACACATTAAAGAGGAATAAAATTATTGTATTTTTAAAACTTTAATTTTCCTTGCTTGAATATCATTGATTCACATGAAGTCAATTAGAGCTTGATCTATGTCATGTCCCCTTTTTAAATAATTAAAAAATAATAATCTTTGCTAAGGCAGGCAGGCCCAAGAAAGTGAAGTTTCGGAAAAAGGGGGTTAATCTTTGGAAACCGTTGGACTAATAAATGAAAATTATTATTAAAATATGTTTCATTAACCTCTTTTGGACGTGAGTTACGGTTATGCCCTCTTTTAAGGGGTTTGGAGGCATTTTGGGCGTATTCCAAAACTTGATTTTGTTCATTTCTTTGTTATTCTTCAGAGGCTGCCAAACCTATGGAGAAGGAGACCCAAGAACGAGAGTTTACAGGTTTCCAAGGAGACCCAAGAATGGGATTTTGTAAGTTTCTAGGAAGGCTAAGGATGGGAGTTTGAAGCCATTCCATGTGCATGCTCATACAGAGTTTGCCTTTGTGCTGAACAGTGCAGATTTGTGGGTTTTCGGGTGTGTTTTTTGTATGAGTTTGGTGTTTTCAGTTGAGTATTTCATATCAGTTTGGGTTGCTACTGTATTTTAGACTTTAAGGTGTTAAAATAGAGCTAAATATATGTATTGAGATGTGATTAAACTTCTGAGATAGATTATTAGTATTTTTGTGGTGTTTCCGGGCATTTTTGTGTTAATTTCGAGAGCTCGATGAGCATAGTTTTTGTCCTACATTTGAGAACTGTTGTGTAAAGGCTATATGGATCTAGAAATGTTATTTTGTAGGCTGTTATGCTGCTGAAATTTCTGTAAAAATGTCCACTTTCAGATTTATTAATAATAGGTGAAGTTGTGAAGCTTTTGGCACAATTTCTGGCATACTCGATTTGGGGTTTCTTGAGAAATTTGGTGAATCTTTGTGATATTAGTTGTTTGATCTTGAAAATCTGATTAGAGGTTGGAAATATCATACAAAATCATAAAAGGGACATTTCAGTGGTATCAGAGCCATGATCTTGCTAGCCTGAGGGTTTGTAGAAGTTGCATGTCAGTTTTGACAACTACCCAGATCTTGCATGTTAGTTTTGACAACTACCCAGATCTTGCATGTCAGTTTTGATAACTACCCAGATCTTGCATGTCAAAATTTATGGTTGCATTCTACTTCTAATCATTTGCATTTTAGTTCTTGGTGAATTTGGTGGTTGCATGTTGCTTCTAATCAGCCGCATGTCAAAATTTATGGTTGCATGCAACTAAGTGAAAGAGAAAAGAGATATTTGTAGCGAGAAAAGAATAAAGAAATTTTGATCAAATCTCCAGTTGAAAGTAAAAGTACAAAATCCAAAGAAGGGAAAAGTATGGCTGATCTAGATGAAATGACAAAGAAATTCTTCCAAGACATCCAAAATACTCAGAAGCAAACAGTGGATAGTTTGGCAGAAACTAGAGAGGCTTTGCGAATATTGACAGAAAAACTACAAGGAGTTGCATCTATTAATGAGAAAGGGAGCACTTTAGAAGAGCCAAGAAATATGAAATCCACACCATCTAAATCAACCAAAACTATTTTCTTGGCTGCAGATGAGCCACTAGTACCAAATCCAGCCATTAATCCCGTGGAAGAGGTTACATGTAACTTGATCACATTAAGAGCTACTTACAATGGCTTAGATGATGACTTTCATAGTTCGGTTCCTTTTAGAGAATATGTGGATATGATGAACACTTTGATGCCCAAGAAAGAGTACAGAAGGGAGCATGACATAAGTGGAAGAGAGCTCAGAAATAAAATAAGCAAGTTTATAGCACCTACTTTTGATGGAACAAATAAAATTTCAGCTAGAGCATGGCTACAAAAATTATAGACCTTCTTCACACTTAACCCCATGAAGGAGAGTGATGCTGTTCAAATTGCAAGTCTACACTTAGAAGATGCAGCCTATGATTGGTGGTATCGTGGAATGACTACTCAAGGTCATGATCAGGTAACTACATTTGATGATTTTAGTCAAAGAGTGATAGATAGATTTGACCTCAAGGATGATGATTATGAGGATGTTATTGTGCATGATGGTGAGATACCTGGTAGAGATGAGTAGACATTGAGCATTCATGACTTTTCTGAGAGAGAGTACCAGGCACAGTTAGATGCTTCGTCACATGAGGTTGAGGCTAGTAGTACTTCACATGATTTATCCCACTAGCTGAAGGTGAGTGAAGAAAGTATTGTGACTTCATTATCTCATCATGACAGGTATGTGGAGTTAGTTGGTATTGGTCATATTACTCAAGTGAGAATTTTGCTTGAGTTACCAGCTGATTCTAGTTTACAGATATGGCCTCGAGATTGTTATATTGGCATTTGGGATTCAGTTGACTGGAGATCTTTAAAACTTTTTGGTAGCAGTGTTTGTTTGGGTGCTATCATGGATTTGATTAGTAGATTGCACGATGTTGTCTTTTCTTGTCATAGTAGCTTGTCCAATGTTGGTATTAGTTTTTATACACCAGTGTTGGGCTTTGTTCATATATCCAATCGACTATTTTTGCTAGAATGTGTTGATGATCTTTCATATTTGGTAGTGTGTACAGATGAGTCCCAAGGTCATATTGGCATTGATGACATCCAGGAGGATGTAGTGGGTAGTTTTGAAGACTTAGTTTCCTTGGGTATAGAGGAGTTGGACAGCAATGCTAATGTTTTTGATACTCCGTATGTTGATATGAGCTTTAGATTTGATTCACAGAATATGGATGGTAATACTCTAAAGACTAGTAACTTTGAGGATACTCCTTTAGACAGTGCATCATAGGAGGTTTGTAGGAGACAGTCAAGCCAGTGCCATCATGTGTCTAATTAGTTGAGAGTTAGTGACCGAGACATTGCTGTCACTTGCCAGCATTTTGATGCTACTCATCAGTTGTTAGCAGTTTATGGATGGGGTTCTCCTACTAGTGATGAGCAGGAAGGCAGTTATCTTTCCTTGACAGGGATCAACTCTTTATGGGAGGCTATTCAGATTTTGAGACAGAATTATATGCAGTTGGTAGCCGACAGAGATTATCTTATGGAGTGGGGCAGTATAGCATGTGATGCATTGTTGGCCAAGGAAGATGAGGTGAGTGAGCTTACTGAGTAGCTTGAGGTGACTTCTGAGATTCTTGAGAGTACACTGTTGGATTTCAAGGAGTCACAGTTTCATTTGGCTAAGGTGACCATGGAGTTAGAGCGACTACAGTCTTTACCTGATTCTATACAGTCACAAGCTGTAGTGTTTGGTGATCTGAGGATGTCCATGGCTGAGATTGTCAGAGACAATAGAGATAGGGATGCATCCATCCTTGATACTAACATTGGCATATCAGGTTCATTCCCACTAGAGTCAGGTTCAGTTGAGTTGGGTGTTGTAGCAGATTGTTGTATGCCTGACATGGTGGTGGCCTCTAGTACTGATGGCACAGAGACTAGAGATGTATCAAAGATCATGTGTGATTTTGGTGAGTCAGTAGTTGGCATGGTTCCGGCTAGTAATACTACTCCCTTGGTGATATCTTCAGAGGTAGTAGTCAGTTCCAACATGGTTAATGATCAATTGCAGTTAGTTTCATCTAGATTATAGTCTGAGCCACTAACTAAGATTGGCGAATTCTATTGGCATCACACTATGAGGTATGCTCATCAATTTACCTTTGATGACCTCGTTGATGAGATGATGATACAGAGATGTACTTTGGTTCCTAGTGCTTATCATCAGTTATGGGATAGTTTGATGCCTCAAGATGAGAATTGTGATGGGCATGACATGGTGATAGGTTCTGCAGTGGACAGCTTGATAATATGTGACTTAGAGCAGGAGTTTGGGAGTGATGCTTCAGTGGGTGGTGTTATTGATTCTACTCCTTTGGCTATGACATCTCCTGACTTAGCTAGTGATCAGTCACAGTGGGTTGTATCACCTGTTCATGGTGAGCTATTGACTGAGGTTGGTTTTTTTAATCAACATTATATTGCAAGGTATGTACATCTATTAGCATTTGATCCTTGTTTTGAGGAGTTGATGGTAGGAAAATTTGGTTTGGATTCCATTTCTTACTCTTTATCTTGTAATGTCTTTTCACCATCAACACTACATGGGAGTTATGGTTATGAGATAGTGGACGGTGATTTGCAGAGTTGTGTTGATTGCAGGAGTTGTACAGTGTGTGGATTCTCCATACTTGGCACAGTTTCATTTGAGAGCGTTCACCATTGTTGCAGAGTTGGATTGTACATTCCGTATAGGCCAGTGGGATGCGTTGATGGTATTTACTGTGTTGGTAGTTTGATTTGTCCACTTTACTTGGGTTCTGATGTTCTAAGAGTTTGTGTCTCATGGGTTTTTGAATGTGGTAGTGGTGATTTTGGAGTTTGGCTAAGCTATAATTGTCAGTTTGATTATGGATTCCTCTTAGTCATATTGCAGAGGATATTGCAGGAGCCTGTGTTAATTGGTAGTAGTATAGTTCACGACTACATTTGGGATTCAGGTGGATTGATTGGTTTATTGTTCAGCCATTGCTTGAGGACAAGCAATGTTTGGGAGGGGAGGACTTGTCATGTCCCCTTTTTAAATAATTAAAAAATAATAATCTTTGCTAAGGCAGGCAGGCCCAAGAAAGTGAAGTTTCGGAAAAAGGGGGTTAATTTTTGGAAACCGTTGGACTAATAAATGAAAATTATTATTAAAATATGTTTCATTAACATCTCTTGGACGTGAGTTACGGTTATGCTCTCTTTTAAGGGGTTTGGAGGCATTTTGGGCGTATTCCAAAACTTTATTTTGCTCATTTCTTTGTTATTCTTCAGAGGCTACCAAACCTATGGAGAAGGAGACCCAAGAACGAGAGTTTACAGGTTTCCAGGGATACCCAAGAATGGGAGTTTGCAGGTTTCTAGGAAGGCTAAGGACGGGAGTTTGAAGCCACTCCATGTGCATGCTCATACAGAGTTTGCCTTTGTGCTGAACAGTGCAGATTTGTGGGTTTTTGGGTGTGTTTTTTGTATGAGTTTGGTGTTTTCAGTTGAGTATTTCATATCAGTTTGGGTTGCTTCTGTATTTCAGACTTTAAGGTGTTAAAATAGAGCTGAATATATGTATTGGGACGTGATTAAACTTCTGAGATAGATTATTAGTGTTTTTGTGGTGTTTTCGGGCATTTTTGTGTTAATTTCGAGAGCCCGATGAGCATAGTTTTTGTCCTACATTTGAGAACTGTTGTGTAAAGGCTATACAGATCTAGAAATTTTATTTTCTAGGCTGTTATGCTGCTGAAATTTCTGTAAAAATGTCCACTTTCAGATTTATTAATAATAGGTGAAGCTGTGAAGCTTTTGGCACAATTTTTGGCATACCCGATTTGGGGTTTCTTGAGAAATTTGGTGGATCTTTGTGATATTAGTTGTTTGATCTTGAAAATCTGATTAGAGGTTGGAAATATCATACAAAATCAGAAAAGGGACATTTCAATCTATTAGTTTGGAAATGTAGAAGATCCTTGCATTGATTAATCCAATGCCTTTCCTTATTGCTAATAATCAGATGTTGATTTGCAACTCTAATAACTAGATGTCAATTGCATTAGAGGAAGGGAAATCATTTGGTAAATCACATTATGATTTAATTGACATACTCAAAGCAAGATTACTCATTTAATATCAAAATAAAGAAGTGATGTATATATAAGCTAGTATTAATATTCATTATATTATAATTTACATTTTATGGAAATTTGTTAACTTTATTTTTATTTTTATCCGAAACATGAAAATTATATTGATATATATCTGAAAGATACAATACATGCTTGAAAATTATAGTCAAGCCAAATTGGCATAGTCACACCCTAGACCCATACCAAGCAACCTTGCCCTTGCAAAACTGGAAAATGTTGAGCACATAGGCTCCAAAATGTTGCTTACCCCCCAAACCAATGACACACACTATACCACTTGAGTGTTATTGGCTTGTGAGAGTGTATGGTGGGAAAGTAAATTTATTAGAGTATTTCCCACAAAAATCCTCAAAAGGTGCATCCATGGATTCAACAGTTCCAAATTTTTAGAGTTTATCAACAATATCACTAGCTTCCTTGAGCACATGTGAGACTTTGAAGTTTTAAAACTAGTTAGAAGGGATCAAATTTTTTTAATGAGTTTTTCTAGATGCCATGTCTCCAACTCCCCTTTCACTATACCTTAGACAATCACTTGTGAGTCCCCTTCCAAATAGATTTTGTGCACACCCAAACGTTGGCCTAACAGAATTGCTTCGATGACAACAAGACACTCAACCTGATTATTGGTGCCATCACCAATGTGTCTTGCTCCTAGTCCAATGATACTTCCATCTTCTCTCCTAGCAACCACTTCTACCCTTGACACTCTTGGGTTTCCTTTTGAGGCCCCATCAAAATTAATTTTGGTCCAACTAGTCTCAGGTGGAGATTTGGTGACTATTTTTTTCCTAGATGACTTGGGTATGGCCCCTTTGAGCCCATTAATGAGGTTGAACTTGATTGAAGGCCACTCCTTTTGGATTTGGGAATCCTTCAAGTTGAAGGGAATCCTTTCTAGGTTCATTTTGGATGCAACATTGGATACTATCTTAGAAATAACCTTATCCAACCTCTAAAGAAATATTCTATAGTCCTTGCTCAGTGTTGGAAGATTCTTCTGTTACATTCGTTCCAAATGGTCCATACGGTGGTAGAAGGAATGATGTTCCATATAGAACTAAAGGTAGAAGCTTGTGACCTTATTGACCATGCTACCAACCATTCTTTCAACCTCCTTGGCATTGGGCCTTGCCAATTCAGTTTGGTGAAAATGTGATTCCAAACCTAGAGTGCAAAGTCACAATGTAAGAATAAATGGTCAGTAGTCTCTTCTACCTTAGAACATAGGACACACTAGAAAGGTCTAGCAAACCCTATTTTCTTCAACCTTTCACTAGTTAAAGCACATTCATATCCCTCTAGCCATGTAAAAGTTCCTTCTTTGGAAAAAACATAGGGGTGTCATCATAATTAATTCTCCCTATCGATCTTTCTCTAAATATTTTCCAAAATTTAGTATCCAATTTTGACTAAGTGCCTTCCACTCTTCGACCCACACCATTTGATAAAATCTTGACCATTGATTCCATAAATTTGCTTCTTTTGAAGTATTTTTTTTAGTCTCTCTTGATCCTCTAGGGGTACCCCTAGTGTTGATACATTTTTCCATTGCCACAACCTTCCTATCAAGTAAGTTCCTTGTTCCATGAAATCTTTCACCTTCCTTCCCTAACAGTGTGTGGTTGCATCTATGATAGTCTGTGGAACTTGCTCCTCTTCTTCTACCAAAGCCAAGTGACCTTGCTATGAGTCATGCCAAAAATCTTCTTTTGAACCACCTCCTATTTTCCATGTGATATGATCTATAATGAGGCTCCTACATCTCATTAGAAAATTCCAAAGAGAAAATCCTCTTGGTGGATTGGCAGTGGTCAAGATTCTCCTATTATCTTGGTTATCCAAGCACTTGGCCTTTAATATCTTGACCCATCTCTACTTAGGGTCAACATACATCTTCCAAATGAGCTTTGCACCTAGTGCTGAATTTAGAAGCTTCTAGTCCTTGAGGCCAGACCCACCACGACCTTTGGGCCTATACACCATATCCCATGCCATCAAAGGAAATTCATCTTGACTATGACCCCCATTCCAGAGAGTTTGCACATCTATTGTTGAATACCATCAATCACCTTCTTGGGAATTTGAAAAAAAGACATGAAAAATATGGGCATGGCCACAATAACTATTAATAACATGAGAAGCCTTCCAACGAAGGTGAGCCATCTACATTTCCAACCCGCCAATTTGGAGGCACAATCATCTATTAGATCTCTCTAGTATTATGATTTTCCCATACCTTCAAATAATGGATTTCTAAGGATTTTACTTGGAAGGTTCCCAATACAGACAAAAAGGTTGGCAATTGCAAGTTGAGTTGCCTGGTTAGTATTAAAGAAAAAAACATCAAATTTGTCCCAATTTACACATTGCCTTGAGACTTTTCTATAAGAAACTAATACTTTTTTCATGATAGATGCTTCTTCCATAGTGGCTATCCTAAAGAAGCATGTGTCATCAATGAATTGGGAATGAGTTTTCATCTCTATTCCCCTAGCAATACAAATTCCTTTCCATAGGCCTAGTTCCCACTTCTCTGAAATGATTCTTCCCAGAATTTATGCCAAGAGAATGAAAAGAAAGGGAGAGATGGGGTCCCCCTGTCTTAATCCATGTGAAGTAGTGAAGAAGTCCCATGGGCTTCCGTTAACTAGAATGGATGCTTAGTAATTCATGAACATGCTCATAATCCATTTGACCCAACTGTCACATAATCCAAATTTCCTCAATACTAGTTCTCCCAAGAAGACCCTATCCACTCTATTGTATGCTTTTTAGATGTCAAGTTTCAGAATCACACTTCTCCAATTTTGGTAGCATGCTGAATGTATTGCTTCATGGGTTACTATGATTCCATCTATAATATTTCTAGAAGGGGTAAATCCACTCTGTTTTTGAGAGATCAGTTTATTGAGAATCAATTTCAATCTATTTGTTGCTACCTTGGAAATAATTTTGTACACTATGTTGCAAAGCGAAATTGGGCTGAATTCTTCAAATGATGAAGGTTTTTCCTTTTTGGGGATGAGGGAAACCATTGTATTATTAAAATCCTTTAGAATGAAATCATACTAACATTACTCTTCTACTACTATCAACAATTCTGGGCTTAGTAGGTCCCAAATTTTTTGATAAAAATATGCTTGAAATTCGTTTGGCCCGAGAACCTTATCTCCCCCTAAAGCAAAGAGTGCCTTCATCAGCTCCTCTATAGAAATTGGTTTCATTAGCTTCCTATTATCAACTTCATTTACTAGCTTTGGAATAACCCACAAGACACCTTCTTGCTCCCTGTTAAATTCACTTCCTTTCTGTAATGAACCCTTTTGGGGGTCATTTGTTTATTTTGACTTTTTCTTTTATTTGTATCCTTTTTTCCATATTTTTTCCTTCTATTTGTCATTCCCTTGCTTATTGTTCAGTCAGGTTGAAGCTACCAGTTTACAATAAGAATTATGATTGGTTGGTCAATGGTTTCTAAACTGTTCAACTCCCTATCTTTTTATTCATTTCGTTTCCTTTCCTTTGACCGTTGGGTTGTCATTCAATGGTATATATTCCTTTCAATGTGTTGTTCATTTCCTCCTACCACCCTTGCATTTATATCGATGTGTATACTGGCCTTGAATGGTCGTGTCTAGATATGACATCCGTTTATATATAGTCTATTGTATTAGAGATACATATATATTGTTTAGTTTTTGGTTAGTTTAATTTGTATTTTATTAAATTTATATTTAAATGTCTATATGTAAATCCCATCGGTTAGATATGTATACTATATATTATTATAGATGATAATAAGTAAATTCATATATATATTATTATGAATTCATATATGAATAATATAAATAATTATGAATGATAATTTATGTTATTATAAATAACTTATTATGAATGGTAATTTATACTATTATGCACAATTAAGTAGAGTTATTATGAATAATAATAATTTATATTATTAAAAATAGATCATAGATATTTATCTATATTAATATTATTTCTTTTGGAAATAATCGATAATAGTATATGAATTATTATTAAATCTTATCCAATTATAATTATAGGATTCTCTTTAGGAGGGATCATGACACTTTCACTCCCCAAAGTTTAGAAAAGAAGGATATTGTCTCTTTATTAATGGAAGAGGAGTCTTCAATTTGTTGGCCATTTGTGTTGTTTACTGTTAAGATCCTAATGATTGATCTACGAGATTTGATTGAGCAATGGTAGAATTTTGTGTTTTTTTCACCAACTTTCAACCATCTCTCTGGATTTTGACTTCCAATAAATCTTTTCCCTTTGTAAAATTTCTTCGTATCTTGCCATTTAATCTTTTTCTATTAAAAAGTCCAATTCATCCATCCCTTCAGATATTACTTTGTAGTTTAAGGCTTCCAAGTTGCATTCAATCTCATGTCTTTCTTTGAAGATGTCCCTGAAGTGTTCTCTGTTCCAAACTTTAAGGGGTTGTTTTATATGTTTCAATTTTTCAAAGAATTTGAAGGTTGCATTACCTTCTAGAGATGGAGCTAATTTCCACTAGCTAGCTACTAGCTCCACGAATTTGTCTTCTCTACGAACCACATTTGCTCAAATTTAAAGGGGCTTGTAGTCGGAACACTATCTAAAATCAATTGATTTTATATCATATATGTCTTCTTATATAATACTTAAATAAATGATTAATAATTAATTTTTACAAAATCAAACATATATTTATTAGAAGTTTTTTTTCATGAAAAAATAACCTGTCATCAAAATATTAAAAAACATAATGAAAAAGGTTCAAATATTATTAATAATATTTATTTTTAATTAACTATTAATACATAATATATATTATTTTATTAATATAATCTTTAAAAATACTAAAAAAAATTAACAATACATAATATAGAAAAATTTAATTTTTAAAAAAAAATTGACATATAATTTCACAATTTTCTATTTTCTCCAGTAGCTACAATTTATACACACTTTGATGATGACAAGGGAATGCATCCACTTGGTAATAAAAAGTTTAGCTGCTCTGCAAACTCTATAGGGTTTTACTGAGGTCGGGGCTTTCTTCGGTGGATGCCTATGGCGATTCAATTTATCTTTTGCATACTTTTTTCTCTAGTTATTTCCTTTTCAAGTGTTTATGCAGCTTAAGATTCCTTGCCTAGGGTTTCATTGTGCTTAGGGCCCATTTGGTTGTTGGAATAGCACGAGAATTGGCATTGAAAATTAGAATACGAATTATATTCTCTGTTTGGTTGGCAAAATTGGAATGTAGAATAGGATTACGAATTCTCAAAATAGCCCAAAATGAGCTTTTGTCTAATCCCAAAAATACTTGTAATTGGAATGCCCCTTCCCATTCTTAATCTCACTTAATCATATTTGACAATCTCGTCGGGTCCGTGGTAGGCATTGATATTTTTTTGGGGTTTGGTGAGCTCTGCTGTTAACTTTCTCGTTGGAAGGCGCTTCTGCATTTTTTGTATCTCTTCATTGTTCTGATATCATGGCTTTCTTCTCAATAATCAAGAGTGTGGGGTTGGTTTGAGAGCATTGTTAAATGATGGCTGACTCGATCCAGCAGCTGTAGCCAATATCTCCCCACCTAAATGTTCGGGCCCCCCGAATAATATTCAAAAGGCCAGTCCTCAGTTGGGGATTCCTTTGTAGATACATGGGATCAATGCATAAAAATGAATGATTCGGCTCATGTTCAATTGGTCATCTCGCACCCATATCTTCTGCTGCTCAAGGATCCGCTACCCTAGGGAAACAATGCGAACAGGAGAAATTGCCCAATAACGCATCCCAGTTAGACTATAGCGCGGATTGGTATTACATGCCCATTTCCAACTTGACTTCGATTAGAGGGTATTGTAAATCATTTGTTCAGCTGCCAATGAAGTCAACTCAAAACTTTCTCGATCCACGAGTGTGAACGAAATTCTATAGCGAGGGTTTGAAATCAAATGCCATGTGAACCAAACAAAAATAGGATTGGTCTTTTCCATTCCCATTCCCCATTTCCATTCCTATTCCAAATTTTCATTCTAATTCTCTATTCCTACACTTGCAACCAGATGGGCCCTAGGGTTTGATTCGGTGAATCCCTGCCCGCACAATGCTCTTCCTTCAACGCATCCTCGCACCTTTCAATCACCCTGTTCACTCAAAACACGCCCTGTTCTCCATCTCGAAAGTTACTGATGTCGAAGCCTCAAACAGACTTGGAGCAGAAGCAGGAGAAGATTGCAGGAAGCGAGATATTCTCCAATTCTTGCGCAACAATTGTGGGCTTTCTGAATCCCAAGTTGTAGCGATTGCTCGGAGAGGGGAACAATTGTTCAAGACTAAATCCATCGACAGAGCACAGCAGGCAGTGCAGCTCTTCAGGGATTCCTGTTTCACCGAAGATCAGGTAAGAAAAATTGTTTTCACACAACCACATAGCTTGCTTTACAAAGTGGATACTCAGTTAAAGCCCAAGCTCGAGTTCATGAGAGCAGTAGGTTTTACTAGTAGTAACCTGGGACACATCGTTAGCCGAGCGCCCGGGTTGCTCACTCGGAATTTAGAACAAGACCTAAGCCCTAAAATTTCCTTGCTTGTAGGTGAATTTGGTTCAATGCTTAATCTGTGCAAAATTATCATGGGATATCCTAGGTTTTTGCTTTTCAAAATCGATACTTTGAAACCTAAAATAGATATACTAAAGCACTCAAGTATGCAAGATGAACTTCTTTTGTATTTAATTAGGTTAAGACCCTCTCTAATTTTGGGCAGTGAAGATATGCTTAAATTGAAGATTGAATGTGTAAGAAATCTGGTTGTTTTGGAGGAATCGAAAGTAAAAAAAACAAAAGTTTAAGTATTTGCAAATGCCCTTGCAGCGGTTCATAGCTCCGGGCTTGAAAATTTTGAAAATAAACTAAAACTTTTGGCAACGTTGGGTCTTTTGGATAATGAGATTCTGCAGATTGTAAGAGGGTTTCCTACCGCGTTCGCTTCTGGCATTGATAAATTAAAGAAAAACATGGATTTCTTGGAAAATAAAGCTGGATTTCAGGCCAACATTGTGGTTTCTCATCCTTTTTTTCTCTGTTATAGTGTAGAGAATAGGCTTGGACCACGCCATAAGATAATTGAATTTTTGAAGGAAACAGACCCATCCAGACTTCCCAAAAGTCTAGTTACTGTTTATGAATTAAGGGTCCGTGGAAGATGATAGGAATTGGCTTTTTCAAAATTTGAATTTGAAAATTTGTGCATTTGTTTCAAAATTTGCGAAATAGAATTAGCATATGCGACTTCCAATTTTGCCTCAAAATTAGGTTTTCCAAATTCCTACTAGCAGGTAGGAATTGAAAATCAAAACCTGGTTTTATTTTTTAAGGAGTGTAAAAACAATAGATTGGACTGCTTTTTGAAATTTGCCTTCAACTCCAAGCTTATGCACTTCACACGCATCTTCCGAGTGAAACAAACAGTTTCAGTAAAATCCCAAAAATCAGAATGAAGATATGCAAAACCTTGATTTGGCTAAACCAAGGTTTGTAGAAATCTGGATTTTTTAAATTCCACAAACCAAACGAACCCTAAGTGACCAACGTTTTGCTGACAAGTTTCTAATAGGTAGTCCTAAAGCAAGAAAGTTGTTTGACAAGTACAAGGGCAAATCTATTGATATTGCCATCACCTAAAAGATTTATGTTGAGGATGGAGCAGACATAGAAGGGCTTTTAATGAATTCAAGCATTTTCATTATGTTGGATCAGTTTGAATGGGGCTTTTCATTGATCTATAAATTTTCATTTCATAGTGTTGAATCAGCTAACTAGTATGGATTTGTTTTGTGGTTGGGTATAGTAAAAGTTGGTTTGATTAATCTAGGCTTATCCTTAGGGTTATCAGAGCAAGAGGAGTTTTGTATAAATAAACTAAGTAGCAGACCTGCAACCTCCTATTATATTATCTCAAAATTGAAATATAATTGAAAAATAAAAATCTTGAAAAAGCTTATAAAAAAATTCATGTCGAATAATTCCAAAACTAGATGAGTTCAAATTTCACTTTTTTTAGGTATATAAATAATAATCAATTGAAGAGTTATTTTAGTAAGAGTAGTTCTATTTTTTAATGTTGTTTACCATTACATTCTATTCTGCATCTAGTTTAAATTCGGCATACAAAAGAGGCGATTAAATATTTTCATATTGCTGACTGCACAGTAAATCATTTTCTAACTATCAACCACATTTAAAGGTTATTGAGGATTCGAATTCTAAAAACATTTTGAAATCATGAGTGTTTTATGGTAATCTATATCTCTCATGTAATTCATTAAAAGGTTTAAAAGGTTTCTCAGCTTCCTTTTATAATATTTGATCAAACCTATTCATGTAATTCATTAAAAGGTTTCTCAGCTTCCTTTTATAATATTTGATCAAACCTGTTCAATGCTTTATGATAATTTATATCTTCCATGCAATTTATTTAAAGACTTTTCAATATTTTTTATTTTATAATATTTGATCAAGTCAATTATTTTTTGATATATAAGTTAATATAAAGTTAATGATCTTTTTATTAAAATAATAAAAATTTATTAATGCTTTTTTATTTAGCATAATTATCATTTGTTACTTGCTATGTTGTTATATTTTTGTGTTATCGTTGTGTTGTCCTCTTTAAAACAAGCTTTTATTTTTTTGATGAATAGTCCTTTTCTATTAAAAAAAATATACTAAGAATACAATTCACAAAAAAGGGGTTGGGGCATACAAGATCACCTCACAAAAGAGTTCACATGGCTGAAGTCAGACTTAATAATATGGCCTCAGCCAAAAACAACAACTATTCATAAAAAAAAAACATAATTACCGACCTCAGGTGGCCAAAGTAGTGCCAGCTGAGGGAGGAGGATCATCTTTGTTAGGAAAACCCCACGCATCTATGAGATTGTGGGGTGGGCGGGGAATAGTCTAGCCATCATCAGCAACAGTAGTAGGATCTATGGCAGTCTTCACATCTTTAACCTTCGGCCATGGAGGAGAAATCGCCAAGGCTAGGTGAAGATACTTTCTAGACTGCACCTGCTGAGGACTAGGAGGAGGAGCCGGGGACCAGCCAAAACCACCACGAGGTGGGGAAGTAGAGTGGCACCTCCATTTTCCATCACCACCACTGGGAGAGCGATGGCGAGAAGCCTGGGAGTGCGGTGTGTACGAGTAGCGGCTTGAGGATTGGTGCTAAGAACAATGGCCACGAGGCGTCAAGACATCAGCCAAAGCATCAGGAGGCACTCTGGCAATAGTGTAGGGAGCATTGACCCAGTGATTTAACAACTCCTGCAGGTGAGAAACTTCTAGGGTAACTTTATTAGCTTGCACTTGATATGCATAATAACATTGTTACAAATGCATGCCTTAGTGTACATAGCAATGTTAACATCAAAAAAACTGTGAGTGAACATAACAACATTCCTATTTTTCCACAGAGAAATTTTTTTTCCCATCCTGAAGGTATGCCAAATCTGGGTGAACTTCTGAGGAATTCTGGGAGAATCACCCAGCAAGATCATGTGCCATGAAAATGGTTCAGGCCTGAAAGGCTTGAAAAAATCATGAATCCAGTGCCAATAATTTTGAGCACGCTTACAAAACCAGAATATATGCAAAAAGGACTCTGGTTGACTACAGAAAGGGCATCTAGGATTAGGAACCCCAATGTGCTTGAGCCAAGGCCCGAGGGGAAGACCTTGGAAGGCAAGGCACCAAGCAAAGTGTGCAATCTTGGGTGCTGTAATAGCACTCCAAATGGTGTCAAAATGTTTTCTCCATTGATAAAGCAAAGATTGCAAATGCCAGCGCTGGTTAAGCATGTCCACCATCAGAAGATGGGGTGAAAGCCATTTGTACCCCATATTGGGCTTGTAATTGGAAAATGGAGTGGCAGGATACCACTTCCAATCATGCCACCAAGGATAGCCAGTCTGAATCCCCACTTTATGAACTAAGTGCACAGGGATGGAAGACAACAAAAGGTCAAAAGTCGATCGATTTGTACTAACAAGGCGGTACTGGACTTGCATATCTTCCCATGACCTAAAACTCATGGTGACTCTTGAGAAGAGATCCTTAGGAGTTCAGATGCCTCGTTTGAAAAAATGTAGAGCACTAACACCTTGAGTCTTGGCGAGAGGAGTACCCTGAACAACAAATAGGGGAGACCACCAAATGTTTTGTTGATTTAAGGAAAGCCCATTGCAAAACTCATCTCCAACCCAACGAAGCCAAGGCTTAATAGCTTCCTAGGCTTTCCAGATGCTCTTAATAATAAAGGAGCCCTATATGGCCATGGGTTCATGCATGATGAGAAGGGTTTGAAAACCAATTCCCTTCCATGCAGGCCTGCTTACAGGGAAGCTGGAAGAAATACAGTGCCAAACCAGAATCTTCTAGGCTTCATCTTTAGAAATAGCTCAGATAATCCATTTTGCATAGAGAGCAAGGCCCTATTTCTGAGTGGAAAGCAGGCCAAGACCACCAGACTCTCTTGGGAGACAACAAAAATCCCAAGCAACTCTGTGAAAACCATGAAAGCCCAAAGAAAATCTCAGAGTAAATGTTCCAGCTTAAGATAAGAAGCTTTGGAGGGAGCCCAATAGGAAGAATAGTACACATGAGTGGCTGCTAGAGTCTTTGAACAAATCTAAAATTTACTAGCAAGGGAAAGCGGCTTGGTGATCCAATATTTGAGCTTTTTGCTAATCTTGGCAAGCACAACATTCCAAAGCTCCATAGGAGAAGCTTGGAAGGCAAAGGGAATGCCAAGACAGTAGAAGATTTCCCCGTGAGTAACCCATTTCCATTGAAACTGGCTGAGCCAAGGTGGAGCTGGCAAGAATGATTGCCAGTAGCAGAGTGTTTTATGCCATTGAATGGCAGAGCCAAAGGCTTGACAAAAGGTGTCCAGACAATTTAAAGCATTTTGACAATCTTTTATTTTGATGGTGCTATTGCTATTATATCTTTTGTATTATTGTTTTGTTCTTTTTGAAATAAGCTTTCATTTTGATGGTGCTATTGTAGCTTCTTTGCTTCTTTTGTTGTAAGCATTGTTTTAAAGTCTCAAGTGTGAAAATAACTCTCATGTGATAATTAAGATTATAGTTATAAATTGAAGTTCAAAAATTAATAATTGAAAGTGAACTTATTTTTTTAATAAGGTTTTTTGTTCTTATATTTTTATAATTATGATGTGATGATTGATTTTATTTGTTAATTTCTTTTTATAACATTTATGATTTTATATTGTATAAAAAATTTATTTCATATTTAACATTTATTTTTGATTGATTTTTTATTATAAATTTTAAACTTACTTTTATTTTTAGATTTATCATCGAATTTTTTAATAATATTTTAAAATATGAAACAAAATTGTAAATTATTTTGATGTTATCATATTTTAATTTCACCATTCTAAACTTAGGGTAAGTCTTGATTAATGTTCTTTGTAGAGTCACAATCTTTACTTGATATGTGTTAGATGTAGGGATAGAATTATTGGTTTAATCAGGTAGAACTATCTCATAGAGAAAACTTTTCAATTAGTCAAGAAATTTCAAATTCATGAAGTCTGATTAACGAAGAATATATTTCGTCACTTGTGCAATCAAAGGCTTCAAATGGAAAATAAAAAAGTTTAATTTTACTCAAATTTTGGATGTTGCCTCAATGTGGTGGTACTTGCAGGAATTTTTCTTGTTTTACTATAAATCTTCTAATGATGCATGCAAGACAACACAAGTGTTGGATGCAACTTTGTGATAATCATTACAATTGTGATTATTTTTGAGGGTTAACAAAGCGTACCACAACCATGAGAAAACATATGAAACCTCAAGAAAAACAACTTAAAAATCTTGGAAATATCCCCGAAAATATGACTCTGATATCATTTTAGAGAACCTTAAATCTTAAATGTAATAATTGTTCCAAATTTCTAGGCATAATCTGACATAAAGCTAGCCTTTTGTGCAATTTTATCATGTGACACAAAAGTCATACTTTTGGACTCTAAAAATGTAAAAATGCCAACATACGAATTATCAAAATGATATCAAAGATCCGTCTCTTGGATTTTTGACAACAATCTCTTTGTTCTTCCATTTTTGAATAAAAAAATATAACAAAAATAATTAACTTTGGAAAGCACTGAACTACAAGCAGATATTCCATTATCCATATTTTGAATCAGACACCTTTTAAGGATTGTGGGAGCGTTTGTAATAATTTATGAATTGAATCAAAAGGGAGAATTGTAATTTGGTTTGAAACCTACCTGGTATGCTTCTCATCAACAATACTATAAAACGAAGCACTCCATAGATTAACTTGGGGCTCCAGTGTTTTTTAATAGCATTGTTGTGGCAGTTGGGTTAAATCAATTGCGAATTGACTATGAGGGACTACCAGATTTGGTTGGGTTGGCACAGGGCGCACCAGGCTCTATCCAAATATTTATTGCCACAACAAATCTAGTTTAGGATTTCTACACTTTATTTACTTCCTATATATTGCTAGCTTTTTTTAATTCATACTAAAAATTATTAAAAAATGAAATGCATACAAGTTGTAAAACCCCTCCTTGTATGTATTTATTTTATATAAATTTCTTTATTAAATCCTTTATAGGAGATTTGGAATGGATATATGAGCATGGCAAGGTAGTGGTATGAGAAAATGTTGTTGTTCTTGCTAGAAACCATGTAGAGAACATTATGATAATTATGACTATCTTATGTATAATGATTTGATGAATGTTGTAATAATATAACTTAAAATTTACCCTCTTATGGATTATTAGAAATTTGAAGATAAAGATTATCAACTCACTAGAAGGGCCCTTAAGTAGCTTGATTTTAAATATTAAAAGTATATAATGATGTGTTAAGGTTGTAAGGGTATTATGTACAAGAGGTTATATTTCTGTATGGGATGAGTTACTTGGTTGCTCAAAATTATGGTTTAAATCATAAACGTTTCATGTGTTCTCTAGGATACATCCGCATAAATAGGTAATAAAAGTTATGGACTTCGATGATCATGATGATAGCTATGAATTGAGGTTTTATGGTTTAGGTGTTCTAATAGGAACTGATAGCAGTTGATACGTTCATGTTTTGATACCCTGTGATTCAAAGCTTGCTACATTGGTTGACTGTTCAAACATTGATTTGTACTAGCAATGCTATGTGGTGCTTTACCTTATGATTATGATGTTATTTATGGTACCTTGATGATTATGTTATATGCATTCAGATAGTTTAGTATGCTTTATTGATGATGCTTATGATGATTTAGGTATATGCATGCATTATGATGATTATTTTCAATTTTTTAATTCGAATTGATGATTATGTTATGGTATTTCGATCATACAATCAATTATGTTTTATTAGGTGTAGAAATGGAAAAGTTAAAAAAATAAGAATATAGAGTGTTCAATCATTTGATTATGTAATTTGGTGTGTGTGTGTGTGTGTGTGTGTGTGTGTGTGTGTGTGTGTATAAAATTGTGTATATGAATTGCAAACTAGGCTTCATGTCGTTGTTTGATACTTGGCCAAAAATGTAGATCTAAACATTGCTCAAAATGAAACTTCATGAAATGACTTGGAATGACTTTTTATCAATACAAGACACATGAATATACTGAATGCAAAGTGTTAGAAACATTAAACACTTCATAGGCCTCAAAAGGATAGTCACGTACACATACATTAAATGCGCTCATAGGGGCTCGAAATGACTCAAAAGCTTAAGATGGTACTCAAATCAGGGATGCATTTTTGAGTCCCAACATATTGAATCTCAAGTCATTAATATATCTAGCCACCTTTTCTTTAGACAATTGTCTATGCTCATATCGAATAGTCAACTTGTAAAACTCCTCTGTATAATCTTTCAGAATCATATCTTTTTGCTTCAAATTTGCAATATCTTAAATAACTCAAGTTCACAATTAGTGGGAATGAGCTTAGCCTTCAACTTAGTCACCATCAATCTCCATCTAGTGATCTTCATTTCATCTTCTTCTTTATCTCGCTACAATTTCTTCCACCAAAGAGCAGCATGTCCCTTCAGCTTAGTTTGTGCTAACCACACTTCGAGTGGATCTTCGATATCCTTAAGCTCAAAGTAATCTTCCAATTCACCAATCCAATCAATCAGGTCTTCAGGATTCAAAATACCTAAGAAATTAGAAACCTCCATCTTATGATTTAGCTTCAATTGAGATCCAGACCTAGCAAATTGACCAGCCCTATTTCCAATAGGTTTCTCCACATGATTAGTTATGTCCTCACCACTCGATCCAACAACTTCCTCATAACCATCTTAAGTACCTGCATGCCGAGGTAGACCACCTAAAGCACTTATGATCTCAGCGATCATGTCACTCTTCATCAACACCATATCTGATCTGAATTCTGCTTTAATCGTTTCTGAGATCCTTGCTTCCATGGCATCACAAAGATCTTCAATCACCCTAGGGTCCAATTGTTTCAAAGGCATCTTCCAAGATTTTCGCAAACCCTTCGCAACCAAATCTAATCGTCGACCAAATGATCCTCACCCCAAGTTCTGGTGTAAACTGTCTCAACTTTGACGATCTATCTACACACTCAGGAAAAAATGTGCTTTGATACCATTTGATGCAGTACAAGGTAGAAGAATCCCCAAAGAAGATGTCGTAGCCCACATCAACTAACCACACAGCAGAAACACAACAAAAATGCAAGATCTGATACCAAATCATGACTCTTTATTCATAAAATAACTAATTACATGCAATGTGTCGGGTTGTAAGGCCTTCCCTATTATGATCAAATACAAAGCAAGTAATAGTTCTACTCTGAAAATATAGATTGATCGGTATCCATGTTCGGGATGTCATAACTTTGAATTTGTGGCTGTCTGAACCAAATGGATAGTACTACTGTGTTTTACTCTGAAAATACTTTAAGGGTGCTAGTTTGCAAGTCTTGATGAATTTGTCTGCACACTTTCCCAAGTCCATTCCATTTGTGAAAATCACTTTTCTGTCACTATTTCCAGTTTTGCAAATCCAAGTACCCCACTTTGACCACTTGCCAAATGTGCCCTATTTTTCATCATGAGCCCAAATCATAGATTCATACTCTCCTTGTGACAATCAACTAATGCCGTAGTTTTCAAGCCCTTAAGTGTCAGTTTGACCCGTTTTCAAAGCCAAAACAAGAATGCATTTTCTAGTTTTTTGACATGTTTTCTTGTAGGCAATTTTACAAAGATAACTTTGATGGTCAATATCTTTTGACCTAGACATCGTCATGAGACGAGCTTTGTCAGGGTAAGAGAATGTGGAGCAAAGAATTGGTGCATCTGATTTTAAGGCTTAGTCAAGTGTTTTAGTAAGTTTTTAATGCCAGTCAGGGAACCCCTTGGCACTGAATTGGCACTTCGCAAAAAGTTGAAAATTGAGTTAAATGTGATGGTTTAGTGTACAAGTTTGATTTCAATCAGTGTAGGGTGATTGGTTGATCAATTTGAAATGTCAGTTGTTTCAGACCAAAGATGTTTTTAGCCAGACCCACTTTGGGGCCCGACTAACTTCTCAAGACTGACACAACTCGACAAAATGAAGAAGATGGATATTTGATACATGTTGCTAGCATTGGTGATGGGGAATGAGGATGTTTTAATAGGATTGAATTGGTTTCGTGCCATCAAATCAGCATTGGCAAGCATCATGTATTCACAAAACCTACGCTTCCTTGATGCTCTTTGATCATGGGCATTAAAACTTTTCAATTAATATAGATATCAAATCAGCAATTCATGTGCAGTCAAATAGCGGCCCTTTCCCTATATTATATGGGTATCCTGAAGGCGTTTTCTATAGGAGATGGACAACCTCAAACAAAAGTTGAGATCGAGAAATTCATCATTTCTATTCTTGATGACCCTTAAGTCAGTCAATTTATGCAAGAGGCGAGGTTTTCTAGTACTTCTAAGAAGATGTTTCTATCTTGTCAAATTATCTTATTTTCCATGAGAGCTTTTGAACATGGGTTTTGACATCGAAAATGTGGAAACATGGATAAGGCACCTAAATTGTGAGACAAATTAAGAGGAAGTCATAGATGCCAATGAAGACTTCCCTTCTCGATTTGTAAGATGAGGGCATATGCTGCAGGGGTCTGACGTTTCCAGAATGTCACAAGGCAACCATACCCGCCCTGCAAGTGTTGAGTGAAATGAACCTCCACATCGTTGAATCCATGAGGTATTTGCCACAAGACAATGAGCGCAATTCACAAAAGCAGGGGTCTTCGAGCCAGCAGGTGCATGTGTTTTGACCAGAGCAGAACAGATTGGGGAAGATGTGTGTGGAGATTTAATCGGCAAAACCCATGGCAAAGAAAGGTTTTGAGTTTTTTAAAAAACTGCATGGGAAAGGTCACGCTGAATTGATACCAATGGAGTGCATTTGGAATTGTCCTTGAATTTGACAGACGCGTTTGGCACATGGTCGCTTTTCATCTTGGATTTTTTGCCCAACAAGTGAACTGTTTCCCTGCAGAGCTGATTGGGGTCTTGTCTCCTCCGTTTCATATGTGTCTTGTCTTCAATGTGGTCGATCTCCTGCGAGCATCTTAGCGGCTTAAAATGTACGCCCGACCCAACACGCTGTACTGCACAATCTGTAAGTGTTTTTGCGCAAATTTTGTATGGTCTGCGTGCATGAAAAGACTGCGCAACAGCCAACAGAGGACCTCGACGGTGCACAGGAATAGAGTTTGTGTGTTGGTAGATGAAATGGGCTACGTCTTGCACTCTTATTCGTTACTATGTCAAGATCGTTGATGAGCATCGTTTGGGTAGTAAGTTTAATATTTGTAGGCCGGATGTGAGGCTTGGATCATGGAGCCATTTTTTTATTATCATTGAGGACTCATGGATGGAAGATCATGATTGCATGATATGATCCCAAAGCAAAAGGAGTTTTTGGCCGTCGAAAAGCAGATGGAATGGAGCTTGAAGAAAAGTTGCAGTCTAGTATGAAAGCAACCATGACACAGTACAGAGTTTTGTCTTCATGCACAAGACGTAGAGAAGGAAGCCACGAGTCGAGCCCATCTCAAAGCAGGCCAAGCAAAAAATGATATCGAATTGTACCACATTGGGTCGGGAGTTTTTTTAATTTAAATACATGAGCGCTTTTTCCGAACTCTCCTTATGACACGCCTTGGAGACAAGGAAAGCTTCACCCATGGTGGGCCCACTTGGTTGTAGACGACGGACAACTGGAATATATGTCAACCCTATTGTGACCAAAGCTGCAGACGAAGCAAAGAAAGAGGATGACTTCAGCCTGGATGACACATGGCGGAAATTCGCGCCTTCGCAGCGAATTTCACATAGTCAAGACGAAATTGTGCAAGAACGCGAAAATGCTTGCTAGCCACTAGGTGTATAGTCACGACGAAGGATGCTAGTCTGAGAAAATCACACGTATAGTCACGGCGAAGGATGCTACTCTGAGAAAATCATTGTGACCATGTGAAAGACTTCATTTCACATGGTCGTCAAACTTAACCACAATTAAGGGCTCAGGGTTTTGACGTTGCGAAGATGTGTGTTTCGCCTGGTCACTTGGGTTAAGGCGGAGTTAGAGTTAAGAGACCCTATGATGCGAAAAATTGACATGTGGCAAGGCACTCTAGTGAGGCAGTGAGGTGGTAGCAATGATATAGTAGCTTTGACGAATCACACAATGCCATGTGGTGCCTACGCGACAATCAACTAGGAGGCTTGACTTGGAATGATGTTAGCCGAGATGACACATGGCTGAAAATTGCACCTTTGTAGTGAAAACCACATAGTTAGGATGAAACTGCGCGACAACGTGAAAATGCTTACTAGCCACCGGGCGTATAGTCACAACGAAGGATGCGTCCGAGAAAATCATTGTGACCATGCGAAAGGCTTCATTTCATATGGTCGTCAAACTTAACTACAGTTAATGGCTTGGGGTTTCAACGTTGCGAAGATGTGTGTTTCACCTAGTTGCTCGGGTTAAGGCAGAGTTAGAGTTAAGAAACCCTATGATGCAAAAAATTGACATGTGGCAGGGCACTCTAGTGAGGTAGTGAGGTGGCAGTGATGATATAGCAGCTTTGACGAATCACATGATGCCACGTTGCACTTATGCAACAATCAACTAGGAGGCTTGGCAAGGAATGAAAAGGAGGCAAAAATGAGATAATTATTAAAAAAAATTTTTTATTGTTTTTTGGTAAAATTTTGAACGTGCAAAGCCTCTATAAGAAAAATTTAAATAATTTCAAGATTTTCTATAGTTTAACCTATAGGTTTTAATTTTTTTTTTTCATTTAAATCTCTGAACATGAATTGGGGCATGAAATTTCAAACACATGCCAAAGGGGCATTTTTTTTTATTGAAAATATACAGTACAATATACCGTTGGAATGGGGAGAAGACAAACTATCTAGTTATGGAATCAAAAAATGCATAGGGATTCATCGGTTCAGGCTATAAACAATTTTGTAAAATGGGGGGCGTTATCAATAGAAGGAGCAAAATTTCATGGTTGGGCATGAAATTCAGTTAGAAGAGTAGACATGAAGTTGGTTGACTCTAGATTCAGAGGAAAATGATTATGAGAGTTTTTTTTGCCTCTAGAAGTCATTTGGTGGGTGTTTTTGGCCCTAGTTTAATATCAAATTTGGTATCTTCTTAATCAGTTACATGTTTCATCATTTCGAAGATATTTTCAGAACATTCTTCAACTAGAAAAGGATTAGATATGATTTTCAGTTACAGAGAGAGTATAGAGAGATGCTCTTCATCAACAAATGGAAGCTTTTCAAGTGAACAAATGATAACACCTGATCTGATCCAGGATTGCTTCCTATCTTTATATTCTCTTCTCTTCTCTTTCTTTAGGGTTCCAATGTTTTGTTGAATTTTTTTTTCAACTGCTGTGAGACCACAGGTTGGTTCAAGTTCTTGGATGTTTTTCATTGTTATTATACCACAAGGATGGTTCCAGTTAGGTTGAAATTCTTGTCATGACTGTGTCATGTAATGAACAACAAGTAATAAGAATATAGATAGTTCTAGTTTCTTCAGCAATTTTAGAAGTTGTTTTCATGCATCCTTTATATATTTGTTTCAAAGAAATCAATAAAAATGCACCAACAAGTTAATCTTTAGTCTGAATCTTGTTTCCTATTCATGTAGTTCACAATCTTTTGTGTTTTGTGAACAAAGAGCATGAAACTCAATTACAATCTGTTCTAGGTTGTATATGTTAATATGTTTTTCTTGTGATTCAACGAGTCATGTAAATGCTTAGTTTATCATCATAGAGTTGCAGATTTCATGAAGGGATAAGTCGAGCATGAGATTCATAAGTGATGTAGATGTCTGATTAACAAGGTGAATGGATAGATTTGGAAGTCATGAAATATCTCAGTGATTTCCAAGCATGTATGTCAATGATTTGTGAGATTACCCAATAGATAAAGCACTGATCAACTACAAGATTGATATGTTGTGTTGTTCATGTCTTGGTTATGTTGAAATCAAATTTAAAATAAAAATCCTTTTCCCTTTTATGTTTAGGAACTAAAAAGAGTTACCTCCACTTAGCTTGTCAAATTCATGTGTTATGTCATTAGCTTTTCCATATCCATGACTATTTCTATAAGTGCTAGAAGATTAAGTGTATTATCTGCTTTGGTAGATTCAAGTGTATGCTTTAGCACTGGTACCATATGAATGAATCTGAGGTACACTTGCTTAGGTTTTGCAGAGCCTGAAGTAGAAGAAGGGCATTGTCTTATAGTTGGCCTCGATGTTTAAATGGGTATGTTGTAGATGGGAAGTAACTAACCCTAGATGTATTATGTTCTCATCATAGGGTTTTTGAAACATGACGTTTTGAAACACCAACACAATATTCAGGATGAGGTTGGTATGTTGAATATTTCTTTGGTTGAAGATGCTTATCAGTATGCTTTGAGAGCATAAGAGAAGTTAAAGAGGAAAAATCAAGGTAGTTCCCAAGGGAAGGAGAAGTGAGATTACTCGGAAAAGGTTAAACCTAGTGCAAAAGATGAACCCAAACTTGTTGATCAGAAGAGAAGGAGACGTAGAGGTGAATTTAAGGGTACTTGTTTCAGATGTCATGAAGGACATAGAGCTTATGAGTGTCCACAGAAGGCTGGTGATAGGAGAGCTACTGTTGTGAATGACACTAAAGATCGTATCGATGAACCTAAGAATGAGAGAGTTTATTGGCTTGGCGAGTACTGGTTGGTTAGAGGACACTAGAATCTTATCAGAAGACTAATTTGTTTAGGACTTGTTGTAAGTCTGGTGGTAAAGTCTGTAATGTGATTGTGGATGGTAGTAGTACTAACAACTTTATTGCTGAGGAGATGGTTAAAAAACTTGGTTTGAGGAGAATGAGACATCCTTATCCTTATAGGATTGGCTGGTTGCAAGATGAACATGCTTTAGAGGTGAGGTAGTAGTGTCTTGTTGATTTCCAGATTGGGTAGTATAAGGATCAAATGTTGTGTGATATTGTGGACACGAGTAGTTATCACATATTATTTGGTAGACCTTGGCAGTATGATTGCAGGGTTGTGCATGATTGTGTCAAGAATGTGTTTACAATTGAGAAAGGCACATTCCCTGATTCCTTTGGAGAATGAAAAACTTGGTAGGAGAAACCTGAGTGTTGGCAGCTGAGTTGAGCTAAAGGATTCTAAGAGGGTTAGATATCAACGTGGAAAGAATACTTATAGGACACTTAAGATAGATGTGAAGAAGCACAAGTGGAACAAGGGAAAGAGTGTACAAGTTGAGGACTTGGAGGACATGTATGTGAAGAACTAGTTCGAGATTTATGTGTTGAATCTCATGAGACATTTTTCTAGCTATTGAGAACATCTTTTTGCACCTAGGGCATTTGATGCAGGAGCATCCTAGGGTATTTGGAAATCCTACATGTTAGAGGGATTTTGGCTTGCGGGATGGAGTTCTTGAGGATTTGTTCAGATGATTTGGTGTATTTATTGCATGAGGATTGAGATTGTGATCTGGATCAATTGTTGGAGTTTGTGTGGACCTATTTTGGTCTTGGTTAATTGTTCTTGAGGTATTTAATAAGTGTTGCAAGTCTTTTAAAGCATTCAATATTTAATATTTGTTGGAGGACGACTTGTGGCTTAACATGTATTTAATGTAAGGTTTTATTTAATTTGTAGATTACTAGGCTGACTTGTGGCTTAGTTGAGTATAAGTAGCGGGTCTTGTGGAGTCTTTAGTCATTATTCATCCACCTTGGAGAAGAGGATGTGGTAGAGGAGAGAACTTTGAGAAGAGCTAGTAGCTAAGACTTGGGAACAAAGAGATTGCTTGGTGGGCTTGCGAGCACAAGTTTAGATCTTCTTTGGAGGTTTCTACCAGAGTATGGATATGGACTAGCCATGGTTTGAATTGGATCTTGGAGGATCTTTCTGAACTATTACTTTCTGTATATTTGGTCGTAACTAGGAAGGCCTTACAGTCTGGTACATTGTGTTTAATCAGTTATTTCATGAACAAAAAGTTGTGATTTGGTATCAGATCTTGCATCATTGTTGTGCTTTTTCTGTGTGGTTATTTTCTAGGGGCTAGGATATCTCCTTTGGGGATTCTCTTGCCTTGTACTACATCAAAGATTGAATCTAATGAAGAGATTTGAATCTCATTATTAAGTGATTTAATTCATGATCGTAATCTATATTTATGTATTAGGTGATTTCATATGTAATTAGTAACACATCAGATGTTGTGTAATGTGATTTTATAGTGTCACTTGACACTTGTCATGGGTATGTGTAACAACATGTCTATTAAGGTTGGCAATGTAATCTTAAACCAAAATGACTTATTGGGAACCTAATTAAACCCCTTTGATTGGAGATACTTGTAAAGTCTCACCAATTAGGTTAATTGGACTCAAAAAAATTTATTCACTTCAAGAGGCCAAAAAGTGGTCCTAGGGTCCAATTTTAGTAAAACCTAAGTACCTAAGTGTTAAGGGTATGGGTTGGGGACATTTCTAACACTACTAGAACCCCCTAGTGGCCTTAGTGACCATTTTTATACCTCATTTATCATATGTTGCGAAAATTGAGTGATCTTTTGATCTTTCTCAAAACCCACACTCCTTTCCAATCTTGCATTTATGATAGGGGACAAGTTAAAGCCAAAGGACTAAGGGGTCCAAGAAGAATTTAATGTGGATAGGTGGGTAGAATGTAGAGGCTTTTTAAGAGATCCTTGTGGGAGTTAGAGGGTGTTCACCCACTCTCTACTTTTAGAGACATTAGGGTATTGGATTGAAGGAAGAAAAAGGGATTGGGCTCTTCTTAAACATCATCTTACCATAACACTTGTAAAGGTTGGTCGCCTCCACTGCCATGAAGTTCTTGTTCTTGTTCGAAATTAGACTGTATGCGATTGTATTCTCTTGCATATGTGCTTTATGTATTTTGTGTTGTTTTATTGTAAGGGGATGGGATTTTGGGCTTTGATTTCACTCTTACTGTGTTCATCTCTTGATTTTTGTATGAGAGATTTGTGAAGGGTGTAATGACATTACTCACCTTTGGATAAGGAAGAGGTGGCCAAGTATTGGGGAATGGGTTAGTTGGACTCCATGGAAGTTTAGAGTCTCTTTTCATGGAGAGAAGAGGGAAGAAATGCAAGGTGTATGGGCCCTTGCATGCCAATGTTATCGATCTTATTTTAGGAGAGATAAGGAGAAGAAAGTATGGAAATTGTATGTGAATTCTACTCTTGGAAGATATGTTTCTTGTATGTTCTACATTTGGTATCTCCTACATGGTAGTCCACCTTCACCCCTTTGTCATGGGTTCAAGGTGAATCCCATTGTGTATACCTCGAATGGGTGTTATTGTTCTGTTTATGTTATTTTGGATTGGACTTGATTGTCATCCGGTTGGCTATGGTTTCTCCAAGCTTGGTGGGTAGTCTCATTGAGACCTAGGTTGGGAGGTGAGCTCTCCATGGCACGTCGTGTGTCTATTTGCAGATTTAGAAATGGATTTGAAAGATGGAGAAACTTGGATTTCTTGATGGTGTTCTTGAGTCACCTTGTGTTGGAGGCTTCTCCATTGTCTAATATTTCTTGTTGAATCATTGTATTTATCTATTGAAAGAAAGAATTCATAAACTACCTTGTGACCTATTGAAATATATTCCATGTTGTAGATTTCATTTTCAATAAAAAAAAAGAGATTATTTTATGAACAAAGTGTATAGTTTGGTGATAAGATTTCAAGTTGATTTCACTCCAAGTTTTGCTTTTAAATGTATTGGAATAGCATGGTGTCAAAAGTTGGTTTATTTTATAATTCTACCTCTTGTAACCTTGGATTCAATCATGAATGTAAATAGATTTGGTTTTGGTAAAGTCATGGTATTGCATGAAGAAATCAACGTGAAATGGGGATAGATTTCCTTAAGTTCTTGATTTAAGTTCAATGTTCAAAATTGATATATTTCCTATAGTTGCATCTTAAATTTGTTTAATAGACATGATGGTAAACTAGTGGATTAAAATCCAAGTTAGATCACATGTATTTTACCTCACAATTAACTCCTAAACTTATTGGAAATAAACCTATTACCATTACTATGTAAGTTGGAAACAAACCCATGTAACCCTTTTTCATTGAAAATTTCATAAGAATAATTCTTCCAAATGAGACCCTATAGGTCTTTGGAAATTGTATGGGAAGAAAATAAATTCATCCCATACCAATTTCCAACTTTCCACAGTCAATTAAATATAGGCATATAATGCCCACTTGACTTATACCCCTTTACAAAGTCAATTATTCTCATATAAGCCTTTAAGGTAGCCCAAACGAAAAATAATTTGTAGTGCCTACCCTCGTTCACATCTTTCCTGGACATATTATTGCTATTATTATCAGACTACGATAGACTAGTTTTATGTTGATGGATTAGTGGTATTGTTTTGACACTATCAGACATTATGTTATGGATTCAGTGGTTATATGATGAAATTATTTAGACTTTACATTTCATGCATACATGATGATCATTATACTATTTTCAGTTATTATTGATGATTAGATGGATGGTTTATTATCTTATGTGTTTTATTATGGATACTTACCCCATACTTGCATGTGTATGGTGTGCGTGTTTTCTTATTGTATGGCGTTTCTGATGTGGTTAAGGAAGGGAGTCGTAGTCACATATTTAGTCGAGATCTACACGATGCACCACTTCCTGCCATTGTTTGTTTAGCTTAGCATTATATATATTGTATGTACATGCATAGTTTTTTCTGCAGGTACCGGGTATCGACTTCCCTGAATTGCTAAGATGAGCGTACCCTATTATACTATCTCAATGATAAGAGAAGGGAGATAAATTCTCAAGTCCAAATCCCAAACCCTTAAACCAATTGTCCTAGTGAGGTAGGACAAGTATCTGGATATTTTACTCACCGAATGTGTCGGATGACATGATTCGTGATTTTTAACCCTTTAGACTGATTTTGAGTGATTTGCTCTATGATGGGTTTTCATATTTTATCTTGGAGGTCTATGGTGAATTTTCTATTAATTAAGTCTTAATAAATGGATTTAATTAATAAATTAATTATTTGAGAAAATTAATATAAAATATATGTTATTTGATATTTTGATTATAATTAATTAAATGAGAATTAATTGAGGAAAAAGAATTAAATAAAAGAAAATTAGAAAATTAAAATTAATAATAATAAAATAATAATAAAGTAATAAATAAATAATAATAATAAAAGTTATAAAGTTAAAATGAAAGTTACAAATATTTAAATAAAAATTATATAAAAGTGAATTGGAGTTATAAGCTTGCATGAGAATTAATGCACTTCTCTATTTCTCGAGTGTCAACAACACGGGGGTTAGTGCATCAATTAAGCACATGGTGTCTACAACCCTAAGGCTCATCTTGAAGGTTGGAAAAGACCCATGTTTAGTTGGTGACACCTTCCAGCTGTTTCTAGAAGCATTTTAGATGTTTCCTAAAAGCTCTTTATATTTAGGCATTCATAGAAGATTAGACATAGCGTTTGGAGTGCAATTGGAGCATTGGAGGACTCGAGAATTTTGAAGAAGGAAGGAAGTTGCTCTGCGGATTTTCTGAAGAAGAGCGATTTAGCATCAGAATCCGGGTAAATTCTTGTGATTTTACTTATGCTATTTTTGCATCATGCATTCCCTGTCTTCTTCGTATCTTCCATATGTCTTCTGAGAAGTTTCATATTTATATGCGTTCTCAATGTGGGTAGATTAATTTAATTGGAGAACTTTATATGCATTCTATAATGCAAATATCTTATTCTTAATTGTAGATATAATCTTTGTGGAAAAATAGAAAAAAAAACATACATGGTTATATATTCAGATCTGCATACATATACATATATATAAATATATATTTATATATATGCATATGTATACATTTATTATGGATCTAATATAAAATTCGAATCAGTATATATATATATATACATACATACATATATATATACATACATACATATATATATATATATATACATATATATATACATACATACATATATATATATATATATACATACATATATATATACATACATATATATATATGTATGTATGTATGTATGTATATATACCTATGTATATTTATATATAATGCACCGAATTGAGCGATTAATAAAATCGCAGTGAAAAATTTATTAATTTGTATCGCGATTTATATCGCATAGAACAAAGTTTATATATGCCGTGGGCACGTTTCGTACCCCGCACCGACGGAAGGCAGAGACCTGTCATCGCAGGTCTGCGGCAACAGGGGTACTATGTACCCGCTGTCGGCGCAGTGCCTGCGACCGTAGGTACTACGTACCGCAGCAAGAGTTGGGGGGGTTTTAATAGATGTTAATGATATGTAAAATAATAATAACGTTTATGTTAAAACGTTTATATACAATTGATTTCTCATATGGTGTCAATCGAAATTGTTAATTCGATTTTATGAAAACGTATATATATATATATATATATATATATATATATATATATATATATATATATATATATATATATATATATATATATATATATATATATATATATATATATATATATATATATATATATATATATGTAAATATGCTATTTATAAATTTAAGTTATTATTTGATCAATGACTTATATTGAGGAGTTATTTTCATAAAGGTGACTCTTTAATAATTTTCAACTATTTAATAATTTAAATGTTTTAAATTATTAAATAAGGAATTGATAGTTTGGTGGGAATGTAACAAACAAATGTTATTAATTGGAAAATGAATTTATTTAGTTCTAATAAGGAAAACTTTTTATTTATCCAAAAACAATATATGTGTTCATTTTTCAGACTTGGAAACTTAAGCTGAGATCTATACATTTACATTCAAGTTGTAAAACCAAAACATGTGTCTACATTGTGTATTCTTTATGCTATTGTTTTGAGTTTTGGGTTGACTAGTGTTGACCAGTATAGGACGTCTACCAGAGGCTTGGGGGTTATATGATTGTGGTGACATAATGATGTTTTAAATCTCGATCTTTATAAACCCAACCATGTTTATGTGATGGAATTCTCTATGCATTGGTTGTGATTACTGATTGTTATAGTTGAGATTCTTATGTATGAGACACTTGACTTAACCATTATTTTTGGTCATCGATCAATTATCCTTGGTTATTTTTCTAGTCGCCATGATGGGACTGTAATGTGGATTTATTTTGATGATGTCATGATGTGACATGTTTGACTCAACCATTTTTGGAGTCTTCGATCAGTACGATTGAGATATGTATATTTTGGTTATTGAGAACCATTGGATATTTGATTATCAGTGATACTTCAGTTGCCAATAGAGAGCTGTTGTGTTCATGATTTTCTATGGATGTTAGCTTTTGGAGATTTGATGCTTTTATGCATATTTGATGATTTTATGGATTATCTTTTGTGATTTTGAGATTTACGAGTCCATGAGCATTAGGGTAGGATATCTGCATGTAGTGACGAGAAGTGGCTTGCAATGGGGGCCGGGGCCCTAAGAGGCTGCCAGGGTAACTCATTGTAAGTTGGATTAATAAGTGATAACATTCACACCTAATACTAACTGAATGAACCTAAAAAGATAAGTGTTTTGTTCTCGCCCATGCCTTGAGTGCTTGTACAGGCTAGGATGGGAGTAGTGAGATGCATGGTTGCGACCTTGCATTCCGGAGTATGCCTCATCAGTATGAGAGGATACTAGTGGCTGCATGAAATCAGTATGGACCCGTGGAGTTTAGCTAACTGCTAGGGTAACTTGTACGTGACAATTACGATGAAACTTTCCCGCTTGCATGGTAGGTTCCTACATGTCATTGTGTGCCTTTGGGATTAGATGTCAGATTTTGTGTTTGGAACCTTTGAGTTAGTATACTTTTAGGATTCCTGGACTTATAGAGATATGTGCTATGTGATTTTGATAGCCTGTTTGGGACTTGAGATTATCTTTTTAGCACGGTGGGAGTGGACCACTTAGGTACCACGCAGTCGGGTGGTAGTGTATTTTCCACTCTTATCATTATGAGATTCATTGAGACATCGTGGCTGATGTGTCCTTCATGATGGTGGATATGTATCCTTTTTTATTGATGATTAACATATGTTAGATGATGTTATCTTATGCTTTTATTTTCCTGTTAGATTACTTCTACATATGATGTTGTATTTATTAGGAGTGACATTCCTATTATGTAATACCGATGATCTCTTCGGTGATTTGGAATGTTAGGCACGGAGGGATGGCTAGGATCCACGATGGTCTAATGATGCTATTGACAGTTGGGAGGAACCGTGCATTTAGTTTATTATGTTTGATCTTTATGATGGATGTATATATTCTGTATGATGTTGTATCATGTGATTATCTCTACTTTGATGTATCATGGATTAGAATAGGATGATGTACCTTATTCTATGTATGTGTATTTTTGAGCTTATCATACCCTATGACATGTATAGTGGATGATTGAGTATTTAAAATGTAATGTATAAACATTGGACTTATCATTTCATGAGGATGTTGTACTAGATGGATTCATGTACGTAATTCAACGTTAAGGGATCTTAAAGAATGTAATCTGTTATGTTTACTTTCAGATGGACAATGCTATTGCTTCCGTTATTGTGCATTAGTTATATGTGGTATTTACTTTCATGAAAAAAAAAAAAAATGCTACTAAACTTAGTGAAATTCTAGGTTAATTCTTTGGATCCCTTGGCGGGGCATTACATAATTAAATAATGAAAGTACGAGGTGATGAGTGGGTCCCACACCACCCATCACCCTCAACTCTCCATGAACTCATGCAGGCCTTTGTGTTAGAGGATAGAGTTAAATAATCTTTAAAAAAATATTTGCACCCCTTTCCATTATGTCCCCATCATCACCCTTAGAGCAACATAGTCAATGGAAGAAGGGGGATGGGACAACACATGGTCCCCACACCCACCTTACTTCCTTCTCCACCCAAGTTGGGCATAGGTCTGATTGAATAGGAGTGCAGACTTAGCAAAGACATTTAAAACTATTATCTTAACCTTTTTCTATCCTTCCTTCCACCTAGCCATGTGTCCCCTCAAGGGATGGGGTTGTGTGCAGGGGCGTTGGGGAATGTAACAAGGACATGGGGAGGCCTGTAGTTGTCTAGGGAGGTGTCAATGTAAGATGTGACCACCATTTGGCATGTGGGAAGTTGGTGTGGGGTAGCTTAGGTAGGGTTCATGTTAGTTTAGGATAATTAATTAATGTTTGGTATTAGTAATTAAAGATTTCTTGATAGTAAATATTGTTAGTATTCATTTTTAATTTAAATTTATGATTAGTATTCTTGTTTGAAGCATGATTTGTTTTAGAGGTTATGATTAATAAAATTTAGAGGTAGGTTAGTAAGTGCAGGTTAGATTGTGTTAATGAATTTAGTGATTAGGTTAGTTAGAAGTTAGTTATGGTTAATATAATTTAATGAGTTTAGTAATAACGTATTTTTGATAATAAATGAGTTTGTTTTTTTGTATAACATGTGACTTAGTATTATTATTTGTTATAGGGATTTTCATAAGTAATAGTGATAAAGGTTTTTAGGGATGTTTGGCCTAGGATGAGTATTAGTGGATAATGATTGTAGATACCAACCATGTTTTGTAATTGATGTTGATGTATAAAATAATATTTATATAAGTTGAAATTTAAATTGTTAAAGTATTAGTTTCTATAGTTAGTTTTGGTTCTAGTTAGGGGGTTAAGCATAGGGTTTAGGGGTTATGGTTGTTTAGTGAATGTTATGTGTTTATATTTTCAAATTGTGATAGAATATTTGTGGAATTATATTATTTCATTAAGGAAAGTATTTTAGTTTTGTCTTATAATAATATTATGTATTTAATTATGTGTTTAATTATTTGGAGATTGCTAATGTTACAGGTTTGAAGGGTTATTGAAAGGGCCATGTATAGATGACTTGATGGTTGTGTAGGACTATGTCGAGAGTTTAATTGTATGTCACAAATGAATTAATGACAAAGTATTAATGTTTTAATCAGTTCTAATAGGTGATGTTAATGACCAGGATCAAGTATTAAGGTATTGATACATTAACCTACAAGTGCAGATTTGTAAACCTAGGGGATTGAACTAGTATAATGAATTAAGTGTAAAGGTATCAAATCAAACCTAACGTAACTTATGTTACTAATCAAATGTTCCTTGAACATGATGTCACACCTTAATAAACATGAAACTATGGTTTAATCAATCAACTTAATCAACCCGAACTAGGTGTTACTGTAGCAGTAGAACTTATGATTTCGAACTAGTGCAGTATGTTTGAATACCAACTATGCATCCTCATGTAATGTAATCAAAATTTAATTGTTACTTAAGCCTTGTGATTTGAGCTCACTTTCTCATGTCATCATCTTTCTAATATGAATTCAATGTTAGTATGTGTTTAACATAGTTGTTATTACTTTAAAAAATATATATTGTTGGTACATTTTTGCCCTAGTTTTGGGCATGACATTTTGGTATCAAAGTCAGGTTTCGCAACACTTGGGCAACAATGGGTCCATGTTAAGTGTAGAAGTTTAAATGTTACTATACAACATAGGGATTTCTTATTACAAAATTTTAATGAGATAGTGCATTTTTTTTAAACTGTGACATTGATGTGTAGACCTATGTAAAAGTTGAAATTGGTATTAATGATTGTAAATGGTCAACCATAACAAATAACTCAGTTTTAATGACTTGAAACAAATTATTAAAAGAAAGAATGTGGTATTTGCACTAAGGTAGATTATGATCTCATAAAGTATTCAAAATTATATTGAACACTATCACCTTGGGGAAAACTAAGTTAAGAACCCTAAAGCATCTTTCAATCATGTGACTGGAAACAAGTAAATAACCGAGTAATCAATGATAAAGTGTTTAACATCATCTTTAGTAGGAGTCAAATTATGCTTGATCAGGTCACTTGTAAAAATATTGTAGTTCATATCAAGTGTGGAAGTGATCAATTAGCCTAGTATTGATTTAGACATTAAGCACAAATAAAGGAAACCAATGATCTTCATAATTTAATTTGTAATTCCTTAGGATTAAAATATTGTATGGGTAAAATAAAATGGTGAGAGAATAGGAAGGCAACACTTTAAAAGTATACAATGTTATCAAGCTATTGGGATACCTCTGACCTATTACAACTTAACATGTATTGTTTCGGTAATCTGTGGAAAGCAAGCAAGAGCTCAATTTAAATTTGCGAGTAACCGTTAGGAACCTCGAACAATATGATAATAATTCATGAGGCTAATTCAACAAATGAGTTAGTTAGGGATACACAAAGAATCAGAGTATCTCAGTCTACTATGAGGAATAGAACCCTAATTAGATAATAAATTTATCTGAATATGATGGTAAGAACGTAACTAAATGGTGAGAAGTATGTAACATATAGCATTGAACTAGTAAGATATAAAACTAAAACTTCTAAGTTAGGGTTATGTGCATCATTTTATGTTAGTAGGATTATTGTACAAGCATGAGTGATACTGAATTATAACTATCAAGTGTATACTATTAGACCTTAGTATTAAATTATTGGATCAATTATAATTCTATAATATAGAGAAAGTAAATTCATGATAAGATTATCAACCTAATATGAAATAAAGGTCCAAGTTTCAGAATTAAGTGATAGGAGGATTCGAGCCACAAGGCATGATAGGAAAAGTGATGATGACCTATACCTTGGCAAGGATATAGTTGTAAGAGTAGATAAGTAATCATTGACAACATCCTTCTAATGATTTTATATCTACCTAGTTGCAAACCTACAACCTAAGGATGAATTCATAAGTCAATTATGACCAAGGGATGTGGAATATGGATTATTAGTAAAAGCGCCAACACACACACACACACACACACACACACACACACACACACACACACACACACACACACACACACACATATATATATATATATGGGATCATACCAAATCTAGTGAATTTGATAGCAAACTTCAATTGGTATATTGTGGTGAATTTGACCTAAGAAAGATTGAGGTAGATGCCCTAGTATGTAATTATAATGAATTGAGGATAAGGAAATTGGTATTATAACTAGAACTGAAAGTACAATTCTACTGTCAGTAATGTCTCCACATGTTTAGATTCTTCAAAAGGAGACCCCTATAACAATAAGAGAATGGAAGGAAACTCACTTTGGTTATCCTCACATTCACACTATCGGGTGGGTTCTAGTCTCCACACACCCCTTAGTATAGTAAACCCTAACCATTGGTTGATGTTAATGAAGATAGCTATGATGTCAGTATGTGGGATAAATCACCATTTTAGCAATAGGGTATTTAGACAACCATCTAATTTAAATGCAAGTTCCATGCAATGTATTTGGAAGACCTAAGATTCCTCATTTTCCTCAGTGAATCTAGTATGATCACATTATGTCAGTAATGTAAATGTTGTAAGAAATTGGATCTGTTTCCTTATTTGTCCGATTTCAAAATTTTCATTTTTATATTGTTTCCTACTTGCCAACAATGTGATGCTTGAATTCTTAACCAAATTTATTGTTGATGGTTTGATTTTTCTTTTAGGACATGCCTTTATTTCATGATTAAAAGTTTAATATTGTGGCCACTCCTGATTTCTTTTGTTTCATACTTTTGCATTAAATATTTCATCTTTGAGTTTGAATTTAAAATTTGAGGCACCTTCTTGTGAATTGGGTTGGCAAAGTAACATATGATAGGCCTACCAAAGGGATTCCTAACAATCAAGTGGCAGTATAGCATTAGGGTATGGGGTTTTTAGTGAAGGTATTCATGCCCCACCCTCTCCTAGAACTTCAATAACATGACTAGTAAATATCCATTGACTATTGTGAGTAATGGTTTGCACCCCAACATAAACCTAGTTAAGGTTACGAGTTAACCTAATGGAATTTTAGATGCAAAAGGTGCATGTGTAGCGATGGACTTGTTCATTGTCCTATCAAGGAAGCAATACTCAATGAAAAATCTAGAGTAAAAGTGATTAGTCTTTGATGAAGATCCAAGTTGCATTTTAGAAACATAGAAAATATATCTTTACATAGAACTTTGTGTCCATCCTTAGCCTTCTACATTTTTTTTCATCAAATCCTTATTGAATTTTCTCCATCATTGATCATGCAACAAACTTTGACTTCCACATTATGCCTTTTCTAAATATCTAAATTTTCATCAAAAGTTAGCCTTAGATTCAAATTTCTCAAATTATTTCATTTGGTTATCACTTAGAAATATTACATTTACTTAGGAAATATATCACTCAGTCATTACTAACTTGCTCAGGCAACACTATGTTCTCCATTCTTCTTTTCTATTGCTCATGCAATATTGTAGTCACTCGATGAATACAATCACCCTTCATCAACCTTATAACTCAGTTAAGCTTGTGACCTTCAATTCATTACAATAATATATGATTGTAAAAAGCTCAAACCATTATTACATAATCATTGTCCATCTCATTCAAATATCCATTAAATACCTTGCATATCATCACTGACTTCATCATACTTTCTTCAAATCCTTTTCATCAATCAAATGATATGGTACTTTCATGAGTTAGCATAATATCTAGCCAATCAATACATTGACATCAATGACAATATAACAACTTACATAACTTTTTTACATACATTCATAGCATCATCAATTACACTATGAGTTGGGACTAATATTTTTCAGCAATCAATACCATATTTTAAGCTTCACTTTTCAAATATAGATTACTTTTTTCACTTGTTCTCACAAATCTAATATTAATCAAATATGCACATAACCTTTCATACCATGAACTTGATGCTTGCTTCAGTCCATACAAGCTTTGTTCAACTTACAAACCAGGTGCTTCTAATTTGGCTCAACAAATCCTTCTAGTTGTTTAATGTAGGCTTCTTCAAGTATTTTATTAAAAAATACAGACTTAACATCTATTTGATAGACCTTGAAATTTCTTGTAAATTGTACATGCCAACAGATTTATGACTCCTCCCAATCTTTCTATAGGTGCAAAGGTCTCACCATAATTAAAACCTTCTTGTTGGGCATATTCTTTACAAACTTATCTGGGTTTATTCCTTACAACTTCACCATTCTCATTTAGTTTGTTTTTGAAAATTCATATTATTCCAATAACATTCGTGTCAACAGGTCTTGACATCACCATATGTTGTTTTTCTCAATCTAATCAATCTCTTCATTCATAGAATTTATCTAATCTTCATTGTCAAGTGCATCTTTCATAGTTCTTGGCTCAAGCTCGACAATTAAATAAGTATCGTCCTTCAACTTACTTCTTTTCATGACTCTAAGATTGTTATCTCTAATGATTTATTTAGGTGAATGATTCATTCACATATACTTTTCTATCATAGGATCAATTCTTTGATTTCCAACAATATCCACACTTAATTGGGGCTCAACATCCTACTCAAGTTATTTTGTCTATGGCTCAAGTAATGCAAGTTGGCACTCTATAACTCTTAGTTGTTTAAATTAGGTAATGTAAGTTAAAGCTTGATAGCTCTCTAACGTTGCTTGGGTACTACTCCAAATGTATCTTCATACACATAAACATTTAAAAATAAAATCATTAGGTTCCTTTTTTTCTTTCCTCATCATTATTATCTGCAAACTCATTAATTCTCACATTTGCACTTTCGATCATTTTGTTAGTTACTTTGTCACCCTTCATCACCCTTAGAATCATATTTTCCATTATTTTCATCTTTATGAATGTAACATCTATTCCCAAATATTTTGAAATAAATCATAGTAGGTGTATGACCATACCAGGGTTCATAAGGTGTTTTGTTTGTTCCTTTCTTTAGTTGAAATCAATTGAGAGTGTAGATTGCAATGCTAATGTCTTCTCTCCTAAATATTTGAGAAATTCCCCCTTCAATTAGTAGTTTACTTGCAAAATCCAAAATTCACATGTTCCTTTTCTCATAAATCTCATTCTGTTGTGGTGTCCTTGGTGCTAATAATCATCTCTTAATTACATGCTCAACACAGAATTTAATGAATTCAATAGATATGAACTCACCACCTCTATCAAATCTCAAACATTTTAATTATTTTTCTTTTTCTTTTTCAAATCTAGCTTTATACCATTTTAACATATCCAAAGCATGTGACTTTAACTTCATAAACATTGTAATCATCATCCTAGAATAATCATCAAAAAATAGTATAAAATATCTAGCACCATAATAAATTTCTACTCTCATTGGTCCACATAAATTTGTATGCACTAATTCTAGAATTCCATTATAAGTATTTGTCTTTCTTGAAAAACTTGGCTTGGTCATCTTACTGATTTGACATTTTTTGCATAAAGCATTCTCATGTTTATGAAACTTTGGTAAGCCTCCAACTCTTTTCTTCCTACTAACTTTGACCATATGCTCCAAACTAACATGATATATCCTCTTATGCCACAACCAAAAATCTTCAACTTTTGTTAACAATCATATATCAACTTTTGGATCTAGATAAAATAGATTATCTCTAGTTTTCTCTCTAGTGCCAATTAGATTTCCATTATCATCACATATCTTTACTTTCCTATTCTAAGACTCTAGTTTGTGACCTATATTATTTAACTAAGCAACACTCAACAAATTATATTTTAGTCCATGCACCCCATATGCATCATCACATCTAATTTTATCATTTAACATCAATGAACTTCTATCTTTCACTAGACATGGAACATTATTCCCTAGTTTAACAAATCCACCATCATGTTCCTTAAGTTTATCAAACTCACTAATGTATCCAGTTATGTGATGTGAACATCCATTATCAATGATCCATGTATCATTCTTACTAACATGAGAAATAAGATCTTTTCCATCCTAATACCTTTCCTCATTAGGGTCTTCTTTAATCAAAACATATACAACTTCTACTTCTTTTTTCTCATCTTTAGTGCCTAACTCAATGTGTTCTTCTTCAACAACGTAACATAATTTCTTCCCTTTGTCCTTTTAGTCTTCATTTTTTTTGTATTTGTGATCCTTCTTATCATTTGCGTCACTTACTTTCTTGTTAAAACATCTAGCAGAAATATGACCTACCTCATTATATTTTAAACACATTAAATGTAATTTACCTTTGCATTTAAATTTATCTCTTAGTAACCTCTTTGAAGAAATGCTTCACTCTCATCCATGTCATCTTCTAATTCTAACTTAACTTTCATCTTTACAACTATTTTCTTTCTTTGAGCTACCAATGGTTAGTGAATTTTTGAAATTATTTCCAATTATATGTACATTATTAACAAAATTACTAAATTTAAATATAGTGAAATGACCAACTAAACCATTAAGTGTGAGATCACTACTAGGCATAGCTTTGAATTCTTGAATTGCATATACTCTAATATCATTAATAGGTTAGAGAGTTCTTAGAACTTTACTTACACCTTCATTGTTGATGAGACCTCTTGCATCTTTGATAACACTCACCACTTGTTATATTTGTTTTACATACTAGACTATGTTCTCATCTTCATTCATCCTCATATCCTCATATCTGCCTCTAATACTTTCTTCTTTTTCTCTCAATACATTCTCATATGTACCATGCACAAGTGATAACTTGTCCAATATTTATTTAGTAATAGTGCAATTCTTGACATCATTCAGGGAAGATGCAATCTCAATCATCAAAGTCTTATGTTCTCTTTTCTGATGTGTTACTTCGTCAATCATAGGAAGGGTGGGAACAATGTATCGATTGTTTAGCCAATACATATCATTGTCTCCAATTCTAGATAAATGTAGCCTCATCCTATTTTTCCATGAGGAGAAATTCTCCTTATTCAAATTTGATGCCTCTCTTAGACATCTTTAGATATTTTTCTCAAGTTCCTTCAAACTTCTTCCTTCAAGCACTTATGATACCAATTGTTAAATAACTAAGAAAAGGGGGTGGGGAGGGGCGTTGAATCAATTATATCCATTTATTCTATAGACCCTAAAACATTATAGTACCAATTCAAACTTCATAAAATTTTAGATCAATAACTCAATAACCACATCAAACATCTCAAATCAAACTTATAAACCTTTTTCATCAAATTGTTATCTCATTTTTCCTTACTCTACTAATTATTAGAGAAACTAATTAGCATATATCAAGTTTCAACATTGAGTAATTAACATGAAAATAAACTTGCAACATAATAGAAATTATGCATTTGATAGAGATATTTAACATAGAAACCCTATAAAGGGAGAAACCACCTGGGGACTCACAACTCAAATAATTTCACTCTTCTAAAGTGAGCTCTTTAAGGGCCCAAACTTGTTAAAGGTTAAACATGCACATTTTTAGTGTACCCTTGTTAGAGGGATTTCACCTAAGATCATCTAGACCTTATCACTTGATATTTCTAAAGAGTGTTTTGGTTTAAAGGACTTACAAAATATCACTATTGGATGCTACCATATAGGATTTCAAAGACTTAGGTCCACTCAGTTAAGATATTTTATCTACTACAATGGTAAGAAAATAACTATCAAGTGATGTGGAGGATGGATGGACAAAAATAAAAGGAAAAAAGGTCAAGCCCTCTTTTCCATCATTTGATATGTCTTTACATTCTCAAAAGACAGGATCTAAAAGCAAATCTTGAGGCTCGAATTTCTTTTCCAACTCCTTGCCTGGTCTTTTTTGAGACTATTCCTTTTTGTTTTGGTTATCCTGGTCTCTTTGGCTTATTTTTTTGTAGTTTGACATTGTTCAAGATTATATGTCTTCTTTTGTAACCATGGGGTTTCAAGATCCTATTTAAAACTTGTTTAGGTGGTAGTAGAGCACTGTGTTATTTGTGAGGCCACCTTGGTCACCTTATTTTGTCAGGTGACTTGTTTCATCTAAGATTTGTTGTTTTTAAGTTTGGGCTTCATTGATAATCATAAGATCTATAAAGGGGTTCGGACACCCTTCAAAACTTTTTTTCCTTAATCAAAAACTATCAAGTGATTTTTTAGGTTTTAGAACTAATTTTCTTGAACAAATGTCTACTTCTCTCTTTCTCTCCCTTCTAATCTCTTACTAGATAATTCACACACTTTCTCTTTGATTTAGCACTTTCTCTTGCTTGATCTTCTTAGTTCTATTTTTCTCGATTCACCTTTTATCTTCTTCAATCCACATAAAAAATAATTCTCCAATGATCATCACTTAATCAGCATCAATACAATCTTGTTCATCCCTTTAAATAGAAAAATGTTCCTTTCTAGAATCTTCCCGATTTTATCACTTAAAACAATTGTAGATCTCATATTCATTGCATTTAGTCACTATGAAAAAAACTTCCTTCTTGAACTTTTTTCTCCATTACATATTGTTAAAACCTCCTTCATTAGATCTCATTTAAATTATTCAAGTTGTTGATCTAATAACAAACTTCATCCTTATCTTTTAGACTTCTCAAACATTCTTGATTTTCATCAAATATCAACTTTGAATAAAATATTTTCTTAACTTGTTCGTCTTGTTTAGGTTCGGTGAGCATTATAACTTTACTCGAGCAATACATCACTTGGTTAACACTAAAATAAATTGTTTAACACCAAACTTTAACACTTATTTTCCATGTGTTTGGTGACAAACATAGAAGCTTGGTTAATACTGTGTTCCTTCTTTCATCGTACAATTCATTTGGTGTAAGTTGAACACACATGATCTTCAATAATTAATCACAAATATTACATGATTGTAAAATAATCAAACAAACATTACACTGTCGAGATCTAACTTATTCAAGTACCCATTGAATACCATACTTACCAATCACACTTTCTTCAAATCCTCTTCATAATCAAATGATATGACACTCTACTAAATTAGCATAATATCTTACCAATTAAGGCTTGATATCAATGATAATATAACAAATGATATGACTCTTTCACATATATTCACAAGATTATTAGTTGGGGCTAACAAGAACACAATTATAAAATGAGTTTGATGCGATTAATGATTTGAATGCAACAAAGAGCCCTAATTAGGGCTTCCATTATTTTCATGAAAGTGGCTTGAAATTGAGATATAAAAAGAAATGGTGACCCACAAGGTATTTATAATATGCCAAAAACTTAATAGTTGTGGGGGTTTCTTGTCATATGTTTAGAAAATTCATAAGTGGAGAAGGCATTTGATGTATTGTCATGCCCAAAATACGAGGGCAAAAACACACGATTTTTTTTAATTAAAAAAAAGAAGTTCTAGCATGGTTATATTGCAAGGCAGATACACGGTTACCTATCACAACTATAAGACTACAACACAGTTTAAAAACATCTTGAAGGATTAGATTGTGGAAGTTAAACGTTCATAGTTAAATCAATTAATTAAATTAAATAAACTAAATTCAATTGATTAAAAGACCTAACACTTTAATAGTTTTGATTACTCTTAAGACATTACGTTCTTAGAACAACAGTGCTAAGATTGCTAGTTAACATATTTAGTCATTGATTTTAAATCCTATTAATGATAATCAACAAAATATCTATTATTATTAGGGCGAGGGCCCTAGCTCGGTTGGCTAAATCTTCCCTGTTGCAGGGGGTTGGTCACAGGGTCTAGTCTCCCCCGTCCTCGTGGTACCGGTAGGCGTGTCGTGCCAGCGCTACCGGTCACGTTAAAAAGTTTACCAGGCACACTGCAATTTATAGGGGGGCCGTGTTGTACCGATTCCTGCAGTCTAAATAAATAAATTTTAAAAAAAATCTATTATTATTTAAACATTTTAATTAAAGAAAAACTATATCATGAAATTAATCAATATCCAAAAACTAATACCAACTATACTTTACTAAAAAACTAAATTCTAGCTAACAAGACTAACTACGATTAATGTAACACTTTAAAACAATTAATAATATTAACATTTACTAAAAAATAATATTAATTTAGTTAATAAAGCTAACTAAAATTACATTATACTAGAACTAAATTATACTAATTAAATGACAATGAAAACATAAAAAATAAATTAATTATACCTAACACTTAACAAATCAAACAAATTAAATACTGATGCTAAATAAAATTTAAGCTAACTTAATCTAAAACTAAAAGAAAATAAACTAAACTAATTTAATACTAACCCAACATGTGAACTAACTAACAACTAAAAACATACCCCAAAAACTATCTTATCTAAAACTATCTCTAACACTAACTCTCTTACTACCAAAAAACAAAAATAAAATCCTAAACTAACCTACACGTGCACCTACTTTTAAAAGCCAAGCCCTTATTACAAACACCTCATGCTGGCCAAGACTTGCAAGGAAATAAGTGTAAAGAAAAACAACTTTATCTTTGTTTAAAAAAAAGAACAAGTTCTTCCAAATTCGCATGGAGAAGACATGAGTTGAGAAAGGACTTGCGTCACATCAAAGTTAAACCAAGGCCTTTTTCATCCCCCAATTTTCATTGGCCAAATTGACTGATAGGGACAGCTATGGTGTAAAAGCCAAAGACTTCATTTTCTTTTGCTTGCAGGAATTCGCTCAGAGTGGAGGACAAGGAGATTAAGTGCCCATGTCAAATCAAAAAAATGGGCAAAGTGCAAAGGCATTTAAGACATTGACTTAGTTGTTTTTTTGTTTTTTAAATCCATGTTCCTACAACATCCATGGCGCCTAGAACAAGTAGATGGATTTATATCATAAAGCAAAGTTGGTAAAAAAAAGATATTTGTTAGTTTAATATGTTAAATATTTTGTTTTGATTGATTATATTTATTTTTTATATTTATTTATCCATTTGTTAATTTATTTATATTATTCAACAAGAATATTTAGAAGAATCTTTAAAGATTCTCTGTTACCAAAGGGGGAATTAATTCTTTCCCTCATACAAAAGACAAAGAGTATTTTGCTCTAAGGTTGTATATTTTTTTGTAAGTTCCTATTTATGCTAAGTATGAAATTTCAATCAACTTATTTTTTTTAACAAGAGGGATATATATATATATATATACTCTAATAGGATTTGTTACAACCTAGTTAAACCAAGAATTTGAATGATCCATTTTATCAACCATGCAAGATTGGTTTTAGTTTTCAATAATCACAAAAATGAATCTACAATCATAACATAATTTTCGTCTTAACATATATGAAAATTGAATTTTGCATAATTGAATATCATCATTTCATCTTATTTTTGATATACATTCATATAACTGAAAAATACGAAAACCTCATAAGAACGGTATCACTCAAACACTATTTTATTGACAACCTGATTCAAAAGTTTCGCCGAGAAAGAACCAGGAAGAAAACCTGGCGTCGTTGCCATTACAACAAAGGTTTTAAAAATACAATTTACACAAGATTCAATCTTGAAATTTCAACCATTTATTTCATTTTGTGTAATACATTGCTAAGGTCATGGAGGGAACGAAAACTGACCAGGTGACAAACAAACATAACAAGAAACTAAATCAGACATTCATATCCATACTAGGTTTTCACAACAGAATTCAACATTGAATCAAAACTAGGGAAAGGTGGATTTTTCCAATAGGAGATGTCATACACAACACCAAAATAAGTGCCCAATCGGGGCTATAACTCAAGAACTTCCGTTTTTCCATTCTTACATGCCAAAACTCATATGTGGTTTGTGCTGACAGGTAGGGGCCCTTAACACCCTACCCTCTCTCCCTCTTCTCGTCCTGAGAAGAGACTCTACATTGTTGGAGTCCAACCACTTCTACCCTATCCAAGGGTGAGTAATGCCAAAACACCCATACAAGAAAACTTTGAAATTCAAACAAAACATGAAAGAAAAGCATTCAAGAAAACATGGTTTTCAATTCTTCCCAAGCATACCCAACATACATACAAGCATACCAATATAACAACACAATAGCATAAGCATGAACCAAACATGAAACAACATGAACAAAGGAGATGAAGAACTCCTACCTTCACAAAGAGGTTATGGTAAAATGAACAAATTGAGAAGAGCTTTTCCTTCCTTCCTTCAATCTTCCAAGAATTCTCTCTAAAAGTAGAGATTGGGTAACAACTAAAACTACTCAAAAAGGGCCTCTAAATAAGATCCAAACTCAACCACCAAAAAGGGCAATAAATTCCCCCACTCACCTAAAAATCTAGAGGTTTCTAACTCAACCAAACCTAAGGTTAACCTCTAAGTGGAGTTGAGGTTATTCAACCCATGGCAACAACTCTCAATTTTCGCACTAAGGCAAAAATAGACTTTTTGAGTGACCTGAAAAGTCAACAAAAGGGGCTAGAGGGGTGGAAAATGCCCCCAACCCATACCCATACCCCTTGGGTATTAAGATTTCATGATTTAAGGCCTTAGGAATTGATTTGGGACCAAACAAATGCTAGGAATAATTAAGACTATCTAACAACTCCAAAATGCAGATTACGCACTAAATTGGATTAGGGGTAACTAAACTCGATTAAAAATAGATTAGCGAAAAGGTCACTAACATAGTCTGACTTAGGTCCAAAGGTTACACCGTTAACCCTAACTAGCATGCTGGAATGCATATACAATTCACGAGTGTCAAGTGACAAGTATAAACATACTATTATGAATGTTAACATTTATTAATTTACGGAAAGATACATTCATACATCTCGCAATACAATTAAGATACAAATAACAAGGTTTCCATGAATGGCACATAGGGATCAATTCTGTTCCTCCGTCGGGTTTCTCGGCTAAAATATCTTGCACACTCATTGCACACATCAGTAGCCCCATAAAATCACATGCACATACGTATATACATATCAAGGAATCACATAAATTAAAACATACATCTTTCAAATCAATCTGAGTTTCTCTCGTCCTACTCATATTCTTAATCATTACAATTTCATAATCAAAGTGTTAATCCTGCATTTACTTATTTCATCAATATACATGTTCATAAAGCATTAAATGATGAACTCAAATATCTGAAAGTAAACATCACACAACATGAAATAATATAATATGTTCAAGTATCTGATAATGTCTCGACATCTTGAGTCGTGAGTATCAAAATAATAATAATGTATCACTAAGCTATGATGGGTTAGGGCGAGGCCTCACATGTATCCAATATTGTATATGAAGTAAAATATGCAAAACTTGACCTTGAAAATAGTCAAATTATACCCCAAATTAATAGACAAAATATTGTGTACATTATTGTTAAAAATTAGAAAAAGAGAGGACTTGAAATGACATTGATTAAAAAGAAAAACATGTGTATGTAGAGAGAGGAAATGAGGGGTAATGATGCAAGAGAATGGTAAGAGAGACCAATTCCAAATGAGTAAGTGTAAAATTTGAAGAGGAGTGTTGCATGAAAGTTAAGGATGCTAAACAATGTTTCAATGGAGTATAGATAAGATAAAGAGGTGAAAGGGAATGAAAAAGATGGAATGTGGATAGAGAGTTGAAGATAATTAATGGAAAAAATGTGCAATGGTAAAAGAAAATATGACAAATTTGAGAACAAATAGAAACACAAATGCAATGAAAAGATAAAAGGGTAACTATGAAGAAATTGAAAGACTATTTAATTAAAAAAAGGAAAATGATCTAGAACAATAATTTGAGAAGGATAAAATTATAGCACCTCGAGATTAAGATCACTTCTAATTATGGAACACTTTATGAGGATCACTTAAAATGTTTGTACATTCTGAATTAGCATTGTTACATAGATTTATGCACCAAACAATTCAATTGACCTCTAGCTCAACACATGTGAATAGACTCTTTTTATTCAACAAGACCATAAATAGACTCATGGAGGCTTGTGTGAAAAAGTAGAATGAGAATCCTTATACCATGCAAGGAGGAAAACCCATTCTAGCCAAATAGGAACTTTGTAAAAATGCAACTTGCAACAACCAATTTTTTATTAATATTGTCATTAAAAAAAATGACTACTTGAAAAAATATCTCCATCCAATGGGAAAAAAATTATTTATAAGTTTTTGACAAAGTCTTCTATATACTATGTTGTTTTCAATAAGGAAACCTATGCTCTGTGCTCTCTTTTCCCTATTTCCTTCCACTTTCTTCCTTATTCCTTCTATAAATTACTTGATCTCTTTGTGAGTTGACCTAGGTCAACCTATGATGATTAGGGTCAACCTTGGCCCACCTTGACCCTAGGGTTTGTGGGGCCTGGAGCTTGAAAAGTCTCAGGGGTTTATTTAGTTTAATCCCACTCTCCAGTCAGCTTGTATTGTTTTCCTTTCTGCAAACTCATATATAAGCAGACTTAAAGGATTCATTTTCATAACATAACATATAACCCAATTCCATCTCTCAAGATTAAAAAATCATATCCTTTTGAAGATATGCAAGCTATTCTTTGCATTCAAGGAATTCAAGCATTCAAGAAAGGGAGCTTTCTATCAAGCATTGAAGGATCCTTTGTGGGAATTTCCTCTTCAAGATCTAGCTTATTGGGCCATCAATGGAGGAGATACAAATTGGAGTATACATCACATTATACATTGATGCACACTTGTATCCATGACACCATGACAAGACTATGGCAGATCATTTACAAATTATGGAGATACCCTAGATTCCTATCACAAAACAAAATCATTATTGACAAGACTTTTAAGCTAGGTGAATCCTAATGTTTATCTTGTCACTTACATTTACATTTATAATTTACAAGGTTTTTACCTCAATCTAGGGCTTGACCAAGGAAAAACCCTCATCCAACAAACAACAAATTCACTTAATTTTATGTGTGTAGGAGCAAGATAGCAGAATTTTGCATGTAGACCTGAGAATAATTCATTGAGAGCTTCTTGGATAAGTTGGTTTGAATTTTTTTTAGTGCCCTTGTCATATGTCAACCTCACAAGAATATGACCCTCTTAGTATTGCGTAATTCTAATAGTTTTACGATTGTGTGTTAACTAATTGGATTTCTTGACCTTATAAAGCCATACATCTATTAGTTGTGAGGCAAAAAAGTGTAGATCTAACTTTCAATTATAGAGGACTTGCACAAGAGGGTCATAAGGACTGTTTTCAAGTTTGTAGGGCTCTACAATTGTTTGGACATAGCAAAATTGAACATATGAGCAATTTGGGGGAAGGTTTCTTAATGTTCATTAGATCACCTAAAGAAATTAAAATTGAACTGAATAATTAGATTGCCAAAGCTAAGGAAGTTACACCAAAGGATTGGAAGGGTGACACTTAGAAGGTGAGAACATATGATAGAGGAATTTAGGAATGAGATGAGGGATGAGATTCCTAATTCTTCAAACAAAAAGATGGGTAAGAATTTATTGAAATCAAAAGAGATGAGAACAATAGAAGATACAAGGAGCTCTAATGATCTTTATCCTGAGCCACAAGTTGGTCCTATTCATGAGATAAATTAGGGGGGAGAAACCTTTTATCAACAACATTCCAATCTTGCATATGTTTAGAAGCCCATTTAGCCAAGCAGTTGGACACACCATTCAACTCCCAAGGGATATGAGTGAAAATAACAGAGTCAATAGACCTACATAATTGAATAATTTGTTTTATAACCAAAGACATATGCCAATCAACACATTCAAGCTCTTTCTTATTCAATTACTTCACAACCACATGATAATCCATCCCACAAATGATCTTGTGCTAGCCACCATTAAAAAATTGTTCCATTGTAACAAAGATTGCTAGGGCCTCCATGAGATCATTAGTATGATAATCTTTGTGGATAGAGAAACTAAACTGAACTTCACCCTAGCTGTTATGCCCAACTCCCCCTAATTCTTAAGAATTATAAGAAATATTGATGCTAAGGATGAGTATGAGGAAGTTGTTGACGATGTTAAGACCAGGGTTGTTGAGATTCTTGGAGAAGAAGAAATATTGTTTAAGGCTATGGAAAAAATAGGAGAATTATAAAATGGATGTTTTTAATTTGATAGATTGGATATGTGAACTAGAAGATTACTTTGAACTTGCAAATATTAAGGATCCCAAATGGATTTAGTGACACATGAGAACCTCAAGGACAAAATGAAGCAACTTGAAGGATCATGGTATAGATGAATATATTTTGTGTAATTGGGTATTATTAGGTATCATAAGGTCATATGGACCAATTTGTGTCTAATTGTAATAATTTGGACCCATTTTGTAAGTCCATTGACATGTTAGGCATATATAAGCCAACATGGTCAACTGTAGTCAAAAGGTTCACTAGATGTTTATGAAATGTTGGTTCAGGTCCTTAGTTGGTCATGTGTGAGTAATTGGTGAAGATTTTCATGTGTTTTATTGGCAAATATTAAAGCTAATTTAAAAATTAAGTTATGACATTTAAAAGATTTTTTTCTAAATTTTAGATGAGTTTAGGTAATTGGTCATAAACTTTTTTCAATATATTGATAAATAATTTTCACCTTCTTGATGATAACCTCATCAATCAAGATATATCTAAAATTGGAATTATGAGATAACTCTTAAGAATCTAACAAATTTGAAATCGTCTAATTTTCTTAACTATATAAAGTGCATTGCAAACCAACTTTCTACATTTAAACAAATACAAATGCACAATTCAAAACAAGTGCAACTTAAATATCACAAGATAAACATGCATATTTTTATAATCTATTTAATTAAAGGATCTATAAAATCCACCTCTTAATAAAAGGAAAAATTAATTGTACTATAAATGAAACATATCTTAATTCATAATCATTAAATCTTTTTAAAAAAAATCTTTTTTTTTAATAAAAAGTTTAGTACTGAGTAAAAACTTAAAATACTAACCCATTAAGAAATTGTGAATTTGTGGCTCTGCAATAATATCCTTAATAGTTTAATCAAAATTTCCTCATACTATTGATATAATCCTCCCGAGCCCTACTCTCATCACTTTACATGTTCACATACATAAATGTCAGGCATAAGCAAAAGAGCACAATTTTGTCTAGTAAAATTAAATCATGAACATCCTTCCTTTGGCATAAGGTTCACTCAACTCCCCACTACACACATCACACAATAGGTGAAGAAGCGATTCAGAATGGCTTCTGAAAAAATATGCAATTTAAGATAGAATATTTTCACTCAAACCCAATATGTAAGAAATCTGAAAATGAAAATGAAACTCAATTTTAATGTTAATTACCTGGATAATTTTGTAAGGACCCTAGGTAGCCACTTTGGCTCTATTCAATACTATTTGTGGAAGCCTTTCTACTCTTTCCTTCTCCAATATCTCTATTCTAAAATCAATAAAGTTAGTATATCTTATAAGTTTTCCAAAACAATCAAATATCTAAAACCCTACTTTACCTTTTCCTTGTTAGTGTAGTTTTTTATTTTTCCTATTTTGCTAGGTTTTTCCTACACTTTTAATAATCTCGCTTAGGTTAATAAAGCATGTCTTATTAGGTGAATGGTTGTGAGGTGTCACCTTCCTACATGTGAGCATCCATTAGCTATCTTGGGAAGATACTTTGCTATCTTTAGTCAGATAGATGGTTGCTCCTCATTGGTTGGTGTTGCCATCTCATCCCTCTTCCTAGCCTATATAAGCATGCTACTTGGCTTGTATTTGCATCTCTTGTTTTTGCATCCTCTTAATGCTATTTTGCTTCTAGCATTTGCATTACTCTCTTGGAGACTAACTCTGTGTTGCTATTTTGATTTTTTATCATTTGTATTCATAGTTTAGATATTTATTCTTTGCACTAGTTTTTTGGGTTATTAATCTTTTTAGATTCTAACATGGTATCAGAGCTTTTCTACGTGCAAGAGTAGATTTTAGTTTCCTTATTTGAGAGATTCGGGGGGGGGCTAATAAATTTTATTGTAGTTTTTTGAAAAATGAAGTATGCTCTTCTCTTGCATCTTTGGATGATCTTGAGAATTAGAAAAGTTTTGACAAAAATGGTTTTTCTCTAGGGTTTCAATCTCAAATTTGACAACCAATTTGCATATTTGGAGTTTTCAATCAGTATTGCAGGTTCCAGCATGCCATTGATGGACTTAGGAAGTTGATCCAGCATTTGCATATCATATTTTGGTTGCTGGGGTCATTTCTTGATTTTTGGAGCTGTTTTTTACTGTTAAAGGTGTCTAATTTACACTACAAAATCTTTTGTACATCAGCAAAAGAAACACTTTCTAAGTTTTGTTCGCAGCCCCAAAAAACCATTTGGGTATCTTTTAGATTTTGCATGCAATCTATATATTTTGCAGAATCGAGCACGGAAAGCTATAGTCGTACCCCTCTCCATTGGCAGTCACAAATTTGAACGTAGTTTTCAAATGTCTCGTTCTTGCTCATACAGACTCCGATTTTGATGATTCTTGTTATGATCTTGGCTACTTTTTTGTGCTCTATCCACTAGTGGAGTTGTTTTTTGATTTTCATGCATAAATTTTTCAGAAATTGTAGATTCTTGGCCATAACTGTATACAGTTTTCATTTTGGAAACTTCGGAGGATCATAACTTTCTCATACGACCTTGTATCGAGGCGATTCTTTTTTTGAAAGTGCATAATTTTTTGAGTATATCACAGTGGTGCTATTTGTTTTCTTGATTATTGTGCCTAAGTTTCACTTTCAACATATGCTCTTTATGAGGGTTTGTAATGCATTGAAATCAAGACCACTAAGTATCTCTTTCTAGTGGTAGTTGTAAATGCACTAAAATAAAGTGCCAAATCATATTTCTTTTGGGGGGGGGTTCTTTGATTGAGTAAAAAGGAGGGGGGGGGGGGCATTGTTGTGGCTGGGTTCTCTTCTTTTTAACATTTCTTCTCTGCATTTCTTCATCATGGATCAAACAAATATGCCCATCCTAACTCCATACAATTACTTTGAGTGGAAATCACACATGAAAATTCACTTAAGGAAAGCTAAATTAAATAAGATAACTATGGGACTTGAAACTGAACCTGATAAAGATGAAGATAAGCCTAAGTGGTTTAGCAAATGTGATGAGGCATATGGAACATTGTGTTTGTTTGTTTCTCCTGACTTGCTATTTCACATTGAGTCTTTGGATACACCAAATGAAATATGGACAAAGCTAGAAACACAATTTGACACACAAGATTCAATAAAGGGTCATATGTTGGAAAATGAATTAATTAGTTTAAGTCCAGGCAATTTCAACACAATCTAAGATTTCTTCACCAAATTGAAATCACTAAGGCTGTAGTTAAAACAATGTGGAATTGAAAAGAAAGATGAACAACTAATTCTTAGTATTCTCTCTAAGCTAAGTTCAAAATATTCTATGTTTGTCTCTACCTTCTATGCTACTAAGGGTGCACTTGGTACTCAATTCACCATGCCATCTCTAGATGATTTTTCTATCAATCACACTCGAGAACAAGACAAGCTAATCCAGATGGGCACTCTTAAGTTCTCTAAGTCACATGCCTTAGCAACCAACCAAGGCACAAAAGAACAAAAAGGACAAAGTGGTAACAACAATAGTAAGGATGAGAAACAAAATAATAGCAAGGAAAAGAAGGATCAGATACCAATTGCTTCAAAAGCAACTATTGATACCTCATCCTCCAAGGGCGATAAGCCTAAGAAAGAAAAGGTTAAATGTGCCTATTGTAAAAGGCCTGGTCACGATGAACATAAATGTTTGAAGAAACAAATTGATCACTTGACATACATTCTTGAGAAGAATAATATTAGTGTTCCTGAGTCTATCAAACAAAGTTCTAATGAAGAGTCTAACAAGGCACAAGAAAACAACAAGGGGAAAGGAAAGGGCAAGGCTCTTGTTGTAGTTGCTTCCTCATCATCCACTTGGGTTCTTGATTCGGGTGCTTCGCACCACATGGCTTCATCTAAGGAAGAACTTGCATCCTTGGAGCCATGTACTATGCCTTCTATTTTGATGGGTGATGACACTCTTGTTGAGGTGTGTGGGAGAGGGTATGTTGATGTAGGGGATGGCACATTCCATGATGTTCTTTGTGTACCCTCATTATCAACTAATCTCCTATCAATATACCAGATCACTCACACAGGTTTAGGCAAGCAGGTTGAGTTCACTCTTGATTCAGTGGAGATACATGAGTTGCATAGTGATTCTGTAGTTGCAGTTGGGAGAGCAGATCATCAGTCATGACTTTATTTATTTTCTCACTTTGTTCTTGATCCTCCTTCATCTGTTTTGCTCACTCACTCTAATGATGTGAGTAAATTATGGTATGAGCAGTTTGGCCATCTTAACTTCCTCTATTTGCATCAACTCAACCAACAAAGCATGGTCACAAGGTTTCCTTCAGTTCAATTCTTAGGAGGTGTTTGCTAAGGTTGCATTCTTGGTAAGCATCCTAAGGAAAAGTTTGACAAAAGTAAGGCATGGAGAGCTTCACAGATACTAGAGTTAGTTCACAGTGATTTGGCTGGTCCATTTCAACATCCTTCTTTCAGCAGGGCCTGATATGTCCTCACATTCATTGATGACCTTTCTCGATATACATGGTTGTACTTTCTCAAAAAAAAGTCAGAGGTATTTGATCATTTTCAAGACCAAAAATTTTGTAGAAAAGATATCTGGGAAAGCCCTCAAGGTTTTGCGCACAGATAATGGTGGTGAGTATGTCAACCATATTTTTGAAAGATTTTGTACTTCGGAGGGGATTGATTTACAGCATTCAGTTCCATACAATCCTTAGTAAAATGGTGTTGCAGAACGGAAGAATAGATCCTTGAAGGAAATGACAAACTATATGATTCACTCTAAATCTCTTGCACCACAATATTGGGTAGAAGCCATTAACTGTGCTTGTTATATCCAGAACCGTGTTCCTCACTGAGCCTTGAAGGGAGTTACTCCTTTTGAAGCTTGGACTGGTAAAAAACCATCAGTTAAGCACTTTCAAGTTTTTGGCTCCCCTGCATGGGCCCACATTCCTACAGAGAAATGTAAGGCCTTGGATCCGCAAAGCAGACCTTGCATATTTGTAGGTTATCCTGATGGTGTGAAGGGTTATCGATTGTTTGACCCTACTACACATGAGTTATTCATTGAGAGGAGTGTTCAGTTTGAGGAGGGATTTTCAAGCTCACTTTCTATCACTTCTCCAACTCCTTCTACCTTGACACTAGAGTCACTTGGAATACATGACAGATCTTTTGATGAGTTAGATTCACCTAAACAGTCTTCTACCTCTACTTTTGATACAAAAAGTGATTCAGAGAACTCATCTCCTTCCTCTCCTAGTCATCATTCAGAGGTTAATGATTCCCCTCTAGATTCTCCATCTTCCTGTCCACTTTGGGCTAGACAGACCTTGCAATCTATAGGTGATTGGGTTGGGGATCCATCAGACACCAGGCGAACTCATTCATAATTCCAGGATGCTCCACATGTCTTCATTGCTACTGCCTCAGATCCACAGTCCTTTCATGAGGCTTCTGGTATCCTGAGTGGGATATAGCTATGCAAGAAGAGTATAATTCCTTGATGAGGAACCACACTTGGGATCTTGTCCCTCTTCCTAAAGGAAGAAAACTTGTTCGATGTAAGTGGATCTATCGGACAAAATTTGCAGCAGATGGGTTAGTTGACAAACACAAGGCTCGCTTGGTTGCCAAAGGATTCTCCTAGGTTCCTAGGATTGACTACTCTGAGACTTTTGCGCCAGTTGCCCGAATGAATTCCATTCAAATTGTTTTTGCCATTGCTGTAGCTAATCGTTGGGAAGTACATCAGATGGATGTGAAGAGTGCTTTTCTTAATGGTGACCTTCATGAGGAGATCTACATGGAGCAGCCACAGGGCTTCCTTCAGGATTCTTCACTTGTGTGCCATCTTCGGAAGTCTCTCTATGGCCTCAAATAGGCTCCTCGGGCCCGGCATGCCAAGATGGACTCCTTCCTTCTATCAGTTGAATTCACTCAGTGCCATTAATGAACTAAAATGGACTCCTTCCTTCTATGGTTTAATGAACTAAAATGATATATTTGAACAAACTACTATTTACAGATTTAAACCCTTTTAAAAATCCATTTTTAATTTTAATTTCTAAGAGTGAAAAAAATCTTATGTTTGCAATTAACTTATTTATAGTTTGCCTGTCAACAGAGAAGAATAAGAAACCTCTTGCATCGATTCATCGGCAATAAAATATGTACATATATCCGATCTCGTACAAAATACATACTCATAACCTTTATATATTCTCCATCTCTTACAAATTCAAACTGAGTCTTATAAAAATACATTTTTTTAAATTATTAATGATACTATGTAGAAGCATTTGCATAACTCTGGCCACAATGAGTTCATGAACAGACTTCAATCCACATGAATCACCGCCCAACTCTCCACTGCAAACATTACACGGCATTAGAAGATGCAATTAAAGCATGAATTTTCTTTTTCTTATGTTTGAGCAAACCCAATTCCCTTACTCAAATCAATATGTAGTAAAGTTTGAAAATTTAAAATTTTAATATTACCTGGAGAAGAGGCGAATTTCTTCTTCTGTAGGGAGTCTGAGGAGTTGATTTAGGCTTATTGGGCACTTGTATTTCTCGTGGGGCACTTTTTTCCTTTGCCCTTTTCATTTTATCTACACTAATAACCATGGAAAACAATTCTGTGTTAGAAGATCATCATGATCATACTGATAAATCCCGAGTAAACTTGCCAATCAAGGATTTCCATGACAATTCATTGACCCATTTGAATTTCAAAGTAAAAGTAATGAAATAATTTGCCTCACCGTTGTTGGGCAGCCATTGAAGCCTTGTACCGTGCTTCTCTCGCTGTCTCTGCTTCCCTCTTCCTTGTTTCTTCTCTGTTAAACCAATTTGCTAGGATTGATAACAAAGCTCCCATGGCAGATTTGCACGAGGGAGTCCAAAGGTGTTTAGAATATGAGAAATGAGCGTTAGAGCTCAATTATGGGGTCTATAGCTTGACTCTAGACGCGTCACGCAAGGCACATGATTAAAGACGACGACTTGACTAGAGGTAGACATCATGTCACCTCCAATTTTTCTATACCGCTGTTCAAAGTTCATCTAGAGGTAGACATCATGTCACCTCCCATCCAACTCTTTTGCCAGTCATTTTTAAACATCACACACTAAGGCAAGAACCACACTTAGGAAAGAAAAGGTAACTTTGACTATTTAACACTTTTGGGCCACAACTAATCTAGTGTATGATGTTTAAGCCATCAGTATTTTACCACAAGAAAATGTGGAATGAAAAATACATTTAAAAGAAATCTTACGGAATGGTGATCAACTAAAGTTAATTTACTATTGCCGTCCCATCAAAATTTATTTTACTTGTAGTTTCACATAAAATCAAAGAATAAATTGAATATTATAGGTTGTTTATTCACTGATTGTGATAAATGTCAATGAGCCGATCAATAAATTTACATAAATTTTAATATTTTATAGATATTTAAAATAATATTTATTTTTAAAATAATTTAGATATCATTTTTATTGTACTCCGGCCTCTGGAGTTTTGGTGTTTGGATACATACTTGCTAACTTGAGGTCTTATGTTCTACTCTCGCCCCTCTCCCCATGTGGTGTTAATGTTGGGCCAATGGACCCCAGGACCCACGTGGTAGGTGGGGTCTCCGGCCTATTGCCGGTTGGGCTCACAAACATGCTAACTGAAAAAGCTGCAGGTCCATCACCAACTCCGACCTTTGGAGTTTTGGTGTTTGGATACATACTTGGTAACTTGAGGTCTTATGTTCTACTCTTGCCCCTCTCCCCATGTGGTGTTAATGCTGGGCCAATGCACCCCAGGACCCACGTGGTAGGTGGGGTCCCCTGCTTGTTGCTAGTTGGGCTCACAAACATGCTAACTAAATAAGTTGCAGGTCTATCACAACTCTGGCCTCTAGAGTTTTGGTGTTTGGATACATACTTGCTAACTTGAGGTCTTATGTTCTACTCTTGCCCCTCTCCCCATGTGGTGTTAATGCTGGGCCAATGCACCCCAGGACCCATGTGGTAGGTGGGGTCCCCGGCCTGTTGCCGATTGGGCTCACAAACATGCTAATTGAATAAGCTACAGGTCCATCACCAACTTCGACCTTTGGAGTTTTGGTGTTTGGATACATACTTGCTAACTTGAAATCTTATGTTCTACTCTTGCCCCTCTCCCCATGTGGTGTTAATGCTGGGCCAATGTACCCCAGGACCCACGTGGTAGGTGGGGCCCCTGGCCTGTTGCCGGTTGGGCTCACAAACATGCTAACTGAATAAGCTGCAAGTCCATCACCAACTCCGACCTCTAGAGTTTTGGTGTTTGGATACATACTTGCTAACTTGAGGTGTTATGTAGAAATAAGTGAAACTTAATATTAGGTTTTTGTATAATTATAAGTAACAACTAATTTAAAATTATATTTATTATCATAAATATATAGATTAGATTACAATTACAATTATATTTTTATTATTAATCTAATAATAATAAGTTTGCATTAAATTAGAAATATTTAATTGATATTTAAAAATAAAATAAAAAGATATAGTATTAGTTTGATGATATAATTATATAATTTTATGGTTCTAACATTTATGTAAATTATAAATATAATTTATTATTATTTTTAAAATTTAAAATATGTAATTATAAATATTTAAATTAATATATATGTTTTTACTATTAGTCAATAATTATTTTAAATACAAAGTCTACACTGAAGTTATCTAAATGATATTAATTAAAATATTCTGCAACAAAAATAATATTTTAAAATGATTAGTAATTAATTTATTACAATAAAAATTGTTAGAATTAAACACAGACATAAATAACAATTACAAATATAACCAATATCACAAAAGAGATAATATTATTGCTATGTAGTGATTACCATTTGATTACAATCCATAATCCCTTACAACTCAATACCACTGCAAAATACAATTATCACATCACACCTTATGAAATCCCTAATCCTAAGCCCTTTTTATATAAGTATTTTTGCTGCTTTAGGATTAATATTAGTTCCAACATGTCGGCCCAAAAATGTCGATAAAATAGCCCCAAGAAAAATTCTTGGGGCTTGTGCCCCCAATCTCTCGCTTAGGGCTTAGCCCAACCCTGAACCCCACCGAGGAATCATGGAGTATGTACAGTACATCTGTGATCAGTCACCACAAACTAACAAAAATGATTAAATAATCAACTTAACTATACTGCTGATTTATTTTGAAGATGCATGTTATGTAATAGATTCATTATATCATAAATTAGTTTAAATAATATTTTATAGTGATTATTTCAGATTATTCATATTTATTAAATAGTCTTAAATTTGCTTCTAAGTATTATTTAATTTATTGAATCAATGTATAGTTTATCTATCATTTAATGTAGATATTAATAACACGTGTATCATAAATGGGTATGTGCAGATCATGGTGTGCCAAAAAGTGGCGATGTGAAAAAAATAGAGTTTGAATATGTCTAAAAGCGCTTCAAAATCCACTCTGACTTTTTTCCACCTATCCAGGTACCAAGCCTGGAAGGAAAGGCCGAGCCTTATCAGATATCCGATCTAATATTGGATATCCGATTAAATCAGATATCTGATATTATCGGATATCCGATTTAATATCGGATATCCAATATTCATGGCATGATTATAATAATATAAAAATATTATATTATAATATAATATTATTATAATAATAATAATTATACCATAATATAATAATAATAATATTATTATATTATAATTTATAATATAATATTGTTATTAAATATATAATATAATATTATAATAATAATAATAATTATAGTATAATAATAATATTATATTATAATGTATTATCTTATAATAATATAATATTTAATATTATAATATATTGTAATGTAATATAATATATATAATATACTATAATAATATAATATAATATAATACATTATAATAATATAATATAATATTTTATATTATAATATATATTAATGTAATATAATATATATAAAATATAATATAAAAATATATAAAATATAATATAATATAATATGTCAAAGCAATATGTTATATATCTTATATATAAAATATAATGGATGATTGGATATTCCGATACCTTTGACATTACATTTAAAAAAAAGAACAGACCCGCGCGCCCTTATTTCAATCAAAATTCCCTCAAACAATTGATATAATTCTATCCAGACCTACTCTCATCACTTTACATTTTCACATACATAAATGTCAGGCAGAAAAGCAAAAGACCACAATTTTGTCTGGTAAAAATAAATCATGAACATCCTTCCTTTGGTATAAGCTCCTGCCCAACTCTCCACTACACACATCACACAACAGGTGAAGAAGCGATTCAGAATGGCTTCTGAAGAAAAATGCAATTCAAGATTGGATTTTTTCACTCAAAACCAATATGTAAGAAATCTGAAAATGAAAATGAAACTCAATTTTAATGTTAAAATTACCTGGATAATTCTGTAGGAACCCTGGGCAGCTGCTCTGTCTCTATTCAATACTATTTGTGGAGGCCTCTCTGCTCTTTCCTTCTCCAATATCTCTATTCTAAAATCAATAAAGTTTGTATATCTTAAAAGTTTTCCAAGACAATCAAATTTCTAAAACCCCACTTAAGCTTTCCCTGTCTTTGAGCAGCCATTGCAGCCATTTTCCGAGCTTCTCTGTCTCTCTTTTCTTCCCCACTTTGTAATGTATAATTTTATTGCTCAGCTTATTGTTGTAACCTGTAATTGATGACCAGAAGCATTGAGGAAGATCTTTGGTGAGTTCTCAATGTAAGGATGTTTTTGATTGATCGAATTTCTAGACAAATCAATTAAATGATTTATAACCATGGTGGAAGATATTATGTATTTATCTAACTTGTTTAGAGAGTTAAATGCAATGCTGATTCCATGGTCTAGTGATGATGTAATGCCTAATATACAAGTTAGTGTTACTTAACCTATTTATGATAGATAGTTAGAGTGGGGAGTTCTATAAAGGAAGTAGTTATGTGCCTCTTATATGATTGATGGATGTGAATCCAAAGATGAACATCAGTGTAAATTTGGGCATCCTTTGTATCTACAAGAGAAATGCCCATAACAAAAGTCTCAACATTTTTTTTGCCTTATTCTATATCATGGAGATATAGAACAAATACTCTTGAAGAGGCAGCAGTTGCCACAAGAACTTTAGAGCTGATGTTAGAGGTAGGTTGAAGAACAACAATCAATTTAAAATCGCTAGCTTAAACTCACAATCAAAGAGTCAACGGATACTTTAAACATTATACAGTAAGTTAAAAATTAAGTTTGGAAAAGTAAGTCAATTTTATATTATTTATCACTTTTAACTTAAGAATCAAATCTTACTGTGTTATGTTTAAACCCCCCTCTCAAAAATAGCATCCAAAGAAACAACAACAACAGAGCTAGTATTTGTCTTCACACACCTGAGTAACATTTCCACCATAGTCATCAAACTTATTCAAAGGAAAAAACACCCTCAACAACCTCAGATTGAAATCTCTTTTCATCCTAAATACTGATTAGAATAAAAAGGTTTGGCAGATTGACAACTTTGGTTTCTATATATCAAGAAATATGAGGAACTAATAAGCTATTGGTTCTGCAATTGATTGTACTTTCAATTCTTTTATATCAAATTGTTGAGGTATAACTGTTTTTCCTTGGATGTTGTTGAATTAATGAATAATGAGAACTCTATTGTTTTGTATGTTTGTTATTTTTCATCCTTATCTTATTTGTTGCAAGTTTAAATTACTTAACCTTGTTTACTTTAAAAATGTTAACAACTGAATTATTAAAAGATAGAAAAATGTCTCTCTAATTCTTTATACTAATGCAATATCATTGAATGTATACAAAGAAAGAAATTTATACATCATCTGAATAAAAATTCAGATCAAGATAACCAAAGCAGTTATACTGGAAGAGCTTAAGAATCCCTTGCATTGACCTAAGTGCAGAGTTATAATAGGCATATTTCATTTGAATTATATTCTTAAAGTTTTACTCTTCTTAATATTAGAAGAGAAGGTTTGCACATCTGGGTTTGGCAGGGGAGAAAGAGAATGCAGTCAGGCAAGACGCAAGGTTTTAAAGGAAGAGTGATGGATGTAGTTCAGGGTTTTTCAGAGTTTTTATTTGATTTCAAGTTATTTATTTAGATCATTATTTATTAGGGTTTTTTTTTTAAACTTTTTTTTTGACATTGTGATAATTTGTTAAACAATAGAATTCTTCTTCTAAAAGATCTTTACGATTTATATTGTTGGTAGTCTAATAAATTTTATTAATTGTTTGATGAACTAAAATAATATATTTAAACAAATTACTATTTACAGATTTAAACCCTTTTAAAAATCCATTTTTAATTTTAATTTCTAAGAGTGAAAAAAAATTCTATGTTTGCAATTAACTTATATATGGATTGCCTCTTCAACAGAGAAGAATAAGAAACCTCTTGCATCGATTCATCGGCAATTAAAAAAGTACATATATCCGATCTCGTACAAAATACAAACTCATAACCTTTATATATTCTCCATCTCTTACAAATTCAAACTGAGTCTTATGAAAATACAATTTTTTAAATTATTAAAGATACTATGTAGAAGCATTTAACCAAAGATCATAACTCTGGCCACGATGAGTTCATGAACAGACTTCAATCCACATGAATCACCGCCCAACTCTCCACTGCAAACATTACACGGCATTAGAAGATGCAATTAAAGCATGAGTTTTCTTTTCTTATGTTTGAGCAAACCCAATTCCCTGACTCAAATCAATATGTAGTAAAGTTTGAAAATTTTAAATTTTAATATTACCTGGAGAATAGGCGAATTTCTTCTTCTGTAGGGAGTCTGAGGAGTTGATTTAGGCTTATTGGGCACTAATGTTTCTTGTGGAGCACTTTCTTCCCTTGCCCTCTGCAATTTCTCTACACTAATAACCAGAAAACAATTCTGTGTCAGCTGATCATCATGTTCATACTGATAAATCCCCAATAACCTTGCCAATCAAGGATTTGCATGACAATTCATTGACCCATTTGAATTTCAAAGAAAAAGTAAAATACCCAGCAATGAAAGTAATGAAATAATTTGCCTCA
>CM053789.1:480109241-480124241 GCA_028749045.1 Cupressus sempervirens | reverse complement strand
ATTATCAAATAAATCTTTTATATATATTTCTATTAGAATACTACAAATGAACTATAATGGTTTAAAATTTGTTAAAATAACATCGACTTAATAAATGCAATCTTTAAAAAACTTAAAATATTCCTTGAAATTGCTATTAATAATTTTTCTTTTATTAGACCTATATTTTATGGATGTGAATACCCAATTATGGATGTGAAGAAAATAGATTCCTATTTCTATCATATGCGATACAATAGTACAACTGGGCTAAGCGAAGGAGAAGAGCCTGGCTCAGTAAGATTTTTTATTTTCCACAGCACGAAGCTCCCTATTTGAAATACGAATCCAGATAACTCGGTTGCCAAAATGAAATAATAATAATAATAATAATAATAATAATAATAGGTATCCATACAGATAACTGCACAGCACTAGTAGCACCGTAGATGAGAAACCCTAATTTCTCTACATCTTCCAAGAGATAATCTTGGGCTTGTGAAAATCTTCGTCTTTGGAATAGCAAGCGCCGAGAACATCAATATCATCCTTCACACACCCCGAATCCACCCGAAACCTGCACTCTATATTTTCACACCTGTAACTCCACCCCGATTTGTTGTTGTTGCACCTGCTACAACTAAAAGATCCTCCAGTCCCCATGATGAGCTTCACACTGTGCTCCTTGTGTATGCCATAATTCAGACACGTGGGAAGCGCAACGCAGAGGGGATGAAGTCTCAACGGCCTCAATACATTACCAGTTGCCGCTTCATACATAAACCCTCTTACATCTTCACCACAAGCATCGCACTCGTGGTTCAGACGTGTCTTCTTCCTGAATCTAAACACATATGTCGGATAAAACGGATGAACAAAAACGTCCGGATAAGTCCCACACACTTCGTGCAGTGTGAAGTTTTGGCGGCAGGAGGTGCAGCGATAGCCGATATTGGTTCCATTTTCTTTGCATCCGTTGCAGTTGAAAGGGTAAAGACCCTCACAGAGGGTAAGCAAATGGTTATGCCTAGGATTACTGCTGCCACAGGAACTTTAGAGCTGACATAAGCGGTAGGGTGAAGAACAACAATCAATTTAAAAGGGACAGCTTAAATTCACAATAGAAGAGTCAACGGATACTTTAAACATTATACACTAAGTTAAAAATTAATTTTGGAAAAAGCAAGTCAATTTTAAATTATTTAACACTTTTAACTTAGGAATCAAATCTTACTGTGTTATGTTTAAACCCCTCTCAAAAATAACATCCAAAAAAAAAACAACAACAGAGCTAGTATTTGTCTTCACACGCCCAGTAACATTTCCACCATAGTCCTCCAACTTATTAGAAGGAAGAAACACCCTCAACAACCTCAGATTGAAATCTCTTTTCATCTTAAATACTGATTAGAATAAAAAGGTTTGGCAGATTGGCAACCTTGGCTTCTATATATCAAGAAATATGAGGGACTAATAAGCTGTTGGTTCTAGAATTGATTGTACTTTCATTTCTTTTATATCAAATTGATGAAGTATAACTTTTATCTTGGAATTTGTCGAATTAATGAATAATGAAAAGTCCGTTATTTTGTATGTTTGTTATTTTTCATCCTTATCTTATTTATTGCAAGTTTAAATTACTTGACTTTGTTTACTTTAATAATGTTAACAACTGAACTATTTAAAGATAGAAAAAAACTCTCTAATTCTTTATATTAAGTTGAATGAGGTTTATAACTAATGCAATATCATTGAATGTATACAAAGAAAGAAATTTATACATCATCTGAATAAAAGTTCAGATCAAGATAACCAAGGCAGTTATACTGGAAGAGCTTAAGAATCCCTTGCATTGACCTAAGTGTAGAGTTATAATGGGCATATTTAATTTGATTTATATTCTTAAAGTTTTACTCTTCTTAATATTAGAAGAGAAAGTTTGCACATCTGGGTTTGGCAGGGGAGAAAAAGAGTGCAGTCAGTCAAGAAGCAAGGTTTCAAAAGGAAGAGTGATGGATGTAGTTCAGGGGTTTTTGAGAGTTTTTATTTGATTTCAAGTTATTTATTTAGATCATTATTTATTATTCTTGTTTTTTCAAAAACAAAATTTTGACATTGTGATAATTTGTTAAATAATAGAATTCTTCTTTCGAATGGTATTTATTATTGATATTGTTTTTTTTGGTTTTTTGGGGTAAAGGTGAACAAGGCACCATAATTTAGATATATATAGAAATTGGATTTAAAGGCTCATTAGGGAAAGAATCGGGAACCAAAACCCCAATTCACAGCCAATACAAAAGGAAAATACAAAATCAACCACAGGTACAACGGATGAAAGTATTTCTATGGAGCAACATTATAATCTTTATCAGTAGCAATTAAATGCCCTAAGTCTGGAAAGTCATTCACATAAATACTTAATCTAGTGGAGTCAAGATTGATACCATCAGACCCCTATTTAGCTACTAAAGCAGCAGCAGCGTTGCCTTCTCTGTAGATATGAGAAATGCCGTAAATTTCAAAAGAATCAATCAAGTTCCAGATTTTATTCATGATATATCTGATTCTCCAGTTAAGAATTTGTCTCTTAATGCAAGCATTAATATTGAGAGTGGAATCGCCTTCAACATGTATCGTTTTAAGATATTGTTGGTAGTCTAATAAATTTTATTAATTGTTTGATGAACTAAACTTTTTTTTTTTTGACATTGTGATAATTTGTTAAACAATAGAATTCTTCTTCTGAAAGGTCTTTACAATTCATATTGTTGGTAGCCTAATAAATTTTATCAATGGTTTGATGAACGAAAATGATATATCTGAACAAACTACTATTTACAGATTTAGACCCTTTTAAAAATCCATTTTTTAATTTTAATTTCTAAGAGAGAGAAAAATTCTATGTTTGCAATTAACTTATATATGGATTGCCTCTTCAACAGAGAAGAATAAGAAACCTCTTGCATCGATTCATCGGCAATAAAACATTTACATCTATCCGATCTCGTACAAAATACAAACTCATAACCTTTATATATTCTCCATCTCTTACAAATTCAAACTGAGTCTTATGAAAATACAATTTTTTTAATTATATGTAGAAGCATTTAACCAAAGATCATAACTCTGGCCACGATGAGTTCATGAACAGACTTCAATCCACATGAATCACCGCCCAACTCTCCACTGCAAACATTACACGGCATTAGAAGATGCAATTAAAGCATGAGTTTTCTTTTCTTATGTTTGAGCAAACCCAATTCCCTGACTCAAATCAATATGTAGTAAAGTTTGAAAATTTTAAATTTTAATATTACCTGGAGAATAGGCGAATTTCTTCTTCTGTAGGGAGTCTGAGGAGTTGATTTAGGCTTATTGGGCACTAATGTTTCTTGTGGAGCACTTTCTTCCCTTGCCCTCTGCAATTTCTCTACACTAATAACCAGAAAACAATTCTGTGTCGGCTGATCATCATGTTCATACTGATAAATCCCCAATAAACTTGCCAATCAAGGATTTGCATGACCATTCATTGACCCATTTGAATTTCAAAGAAAAAGTAAAATACCCAGCAATGAAAGTAATGAAATAATTTGCCTCACCGTTGTTGGGCAGCCATTGAAGCCTTATACCGTGCTTCTCTCGCTGTTTCTGCTTCCCTCTTCCTTGTTTCTTCTCTGTTAAACCAATTTGCTAGGATTGATAACAACGCTCCCATGGCAGATTTATTTGCAGGAGGGAGTCCAAAGGTGTTTAGAATATGAGAAATGAGTATTAGAGCTCAACTATGGGGTCTATAGCTTGACTCTAGACGGATCACGCAAGGCACAGGATTAAAGACGACGACTTGACTTCGAAGTCTCAGCCAGGAAATAGGGCTTAACGCATATGCTACCCAAACTCTCAATATACAACGACAAATAACTATCATAAAATATATAACGACAAGGACATAACATATTTGGTATGGTTACCATTGAAATTCTTCTAACATATGTGTTGAAATGTCAAATCCATATTAATCTCAATTTTCAATTAATTTTTCATATGAAAGAAGTCAGGCTAATTATTTCAATCAATGGTGCAGTATTTGTGAGACGACCATTAAACTGATCATGGCCGTTTCTTGTTTTTCTAATTTTTCTATATCGCTTTTTAAAGTTCATGTGGAGGTAGACATCACGTTACCTTCCATCAACTATTTTGCCAGCTACTTTTAAACATCACACACTAAAATTAAGCTTAGGGGGAAAAAGGCAACTTTGACTATTTAACACTTTTAGTTTGGAAATAATCTTAGTGTGTGATGTTTAAGCCATCCATATTTTGCCAAAAAAAAATGTGAAATGAAAAATAATTTAAAAGAAATTCTACTAAGTCACGAGGAGCCTCCAGAACTGTGGCAATCTAAGTGCTATGTGGATAGGCGATGAAGATCAACTACCCAAAAAGTTTAATGTTAAAAAAAATTATATAGTGAAAGTTAATTAACTATTGCCATCCCATCAAAATTTATTTTACTTGTAGTTTACATAAAATCAAAGAATAAACTGAATAGTATAGGTTGTTTATTCACTGTTTGCAATAAATGTCAATGAGAGGATCAATAAATTTACATAAAGTCAACAAGGAGGCCAAGTCTAAGGAAGAACAAATAATGTTTGTTTTTAAAATAATTAATATATTGTTTTTATTTTAGAGATGAGTGAAATTTAATATTAGGTTTTTGTGTAATTATAAGCAAAAACTAATTTAAAATTACATTTATTATTGTAATTATATAGATTAGATTACAATTACAATTATATTTTTATTATCAATCTAATATTAAGTTTGTATTAAATTAAAAATATTTAATTGATATTTAAAAACTAAATAAAAAGATATAGTATTAGTTTGATGATATAATTATACAATTTTATGGTTTGACATGTATGTATAAATTATAAATATAAATTACTATTATTTTTAAAATTTAAAATATATAATATTTAAATTAATATATAATATTTTTATTATTAGTCAAAAGTCCACACTGAAGTTATCTAAATGATATTAAACCTAATTCCTGTCACAACTCAATACCACTGCAAAATATTGCATCACACCTTATGAAATCCCTAACCCTAAGCCCTTTTTATATAATGATTTTTGTTGCTTTTAGGTTAATATTAGTTACAACATGTCGACCCAAAAATGTCAGTAAAATAGCCTGAAGAAAAAATTCTTAGGGCCCCTAATCTCCTGCTTGGCCTTGACCAGCCTTGAACCGCCCCCACTGAGGAATCTTGGAGTATGCACACCACTTATGTGATTAGTCACCACAAACTAACAAAGATGATTAAATAATCAACTTAACTATAATGCTAATTTATTTTTAAGATGTAGGTTATGTAATAGATTCATTATATCATAAATTAGTTTAAATAATATTTTATAGTGATTATTTCAATTTTTTTCATATTTATTAAATAGCCTTAAATTTTCTTCTAAGTATTATTTAATTTATTGAATCAATGTATAGTTTATCTATCATTTAATGTAGATATTAATAACACATGTATCATATATGTGTATATGTACCTAAATACATACATGATAATATCTCTATTTAATATTTTATTTTGAAGATAATATCTCTATCATGTGAACATTTATTTTATGTTGATGGTTCATCTAATATGTATATATGCTTAATATAAATACACTCCAATAATGTCATGTCAGCTTTACTAAAAATGGTCAATGTTCTTGAGTAGGATTCAGGTTCTTTTTGGTTTAGGCATAAGGTTTACTTAGTTGTTCCTTTTAGTTTGGTTTATATGGTCAAGTCAAAATAGGACTTTTTGTTTCACATTAGAAATATGATTCTATTAAATTTTGGGTTATGGATCATTTTGATTTTTTGCTAGGATTGGGATTATATATAGAACTGGATTTTTATAAGATTATATATAGAATCAAAACTTGGTTTTAGATTAAAATCATAAACCTAATTGAATGTATGGGTTTGGGCTCAATATGATTTAGTATTTAATTGGGGTTAGGGTTAGCTTTCATTTCAGATTTGTATTATCATTCAATTTGGTTTAGTAGAAAGCTTATTGTTCAATTGTGTTTTGTAATATGATTTGAATTTATTTAAAGGTCACCATAAATTTAGTTTATGATTTATTGTTTAACATTGGCATTTAGCTTGAAATAAAATTAGATTTCTTTTAGTTAATTAAGTAGCCATAGGTCTCTCTCTCTTTCTCTCTCTCTCTCTCTCTCACTCACTCACTCACACACACACACATTTAAGATTCTTAATTTTTCTATACCTCAGACTCTTATCATTTCTTCCAAACACTCTCTCCTACTAATCTCTAACCTTGTATCCACTACATACTCTTGCCATATTTTCCCTCAATTTATTCTTTCTCTATATGATATCACTCATCTTGTCCTCAATTCCAATCCCTCTCACTATCTCTTCCTCTTCCTCTTCCTCTTCCTTTCTTCTTTAACCATACCCCCGCCCCCCCCTCTCTCTCTCTCTCTCACACACACACACACACACACACACACGTGCATTAATCTATAAAATTATGTTTTCTACATAGTCTAGCCATATTTTTGCCATAGTCACCCTCTTTCTCTACCTCATGAATTTCACCTTGTCCCTACTCTCTCTCTCTCTCTCTCTCTCTCTCTCTCTCTCTCAAACCTTTTCCCCATTCCATCTGATCTATCCCATATAATTACTCACTCACTCTCTTTATCTCCTTCTCACTTCTTCTCTTGTTCCCACCTTTCACCATATCTTCCCCTCTCTATCTCTAATATACACATATATATCCCTCGGTAGAAGTACAAAGTTGTGTCACCTTTTAGGTTGACTAATTAGAGCAACTGAATTTGATTATTTTTATCTAATATTTAAAAAATTTCAAACATATGATCTACATAAGTTCATTCTAGCTAAATTATATATGGTCTCACACTTTTCCAATTGGCAATTTATTCTAGCTAAATTATATATGGTCTCACACTTTTCCAATTGGCAATGTCTAATAAATGCATGTTTTAGACTAATTTGTATCCAATTACTAAAGAAATAAAATTATTTCAAAAAACTGACATTTCAATAACTCTTATTATTTTTTATGATGTTTTTATAATAACACATAAACATCATTTTATAGAGCTCAAAGTCAAGAATATTCTCATATAGATTTTATAGTGTTTTAATTAGATATAATATATTGTAATAAAAATTTCTACAAGTACATATTTTAACACTCAAGAAGATGTCAATTTTGAGAAAGAAAAAAAATTAAATCATATAAAAATAAATAAAAAATCATATGATGTTCTAGATGACAGGCTCCTCTTCTATAATGTATAATTTTTCTTTTGGTTAGAATAGGTTTGTTTTGAAAAGTGCGGTGGGAGATGAAAACTATCAATTTTAGGTAAGTTGAAATTTGAATCATTATGAAAGATAAAATTTAGGTCTAAAGCCAATTTATATTTTTAATTGAGAAATATCATTTGATTAATAAGAAAAAACTTTATTATTCTAACATTCACAATAGGTATGCCTTCTACATAATAAATTCTATTATTTATGTATTAATAGTTTATTAGATAACGTGGTAGTTGTTTTTACTTTAAAAAAGAAAGTTCATGAATATCCACACTTTTGATTTAATATCTAATACTTTTGATAATTTTTTGGTAATAGTTATGAATTTAAAGTTATTTTTGTCCCCCCCCCCCCCCTCATTGCCCATCTAGATAAATTCCATGTCATACTTATTTATTTACCTCACATGTCTCATCCTCCCTAAGTTATCTCTATACCTCATTTCTTCATCCCCATATAACCATCTCTCCCCCCTAATTAACCATCTATCTCTACCTTATGCATGTCTCTTTCCCCTCCCCATTCTCTCTTCCTCCATCAAAATTTATATCTATTTTCATCCCTAATTTTTATCCTAAGATCAAGCTCTTTCTCATTTGTCTCCCTCTCCCCCCTCTTACTTTCCCCTCCCAATTTCTCCCTTTCTATAATATCTTCCTCCTAATTACAATATCTCTTTACCTCATATATATATATATCTCCCTCCCTCCCTCCCTCCCTCAACAACATTTTTTTACATCATCTCTCTCTCTTTCTACCTCCCCGCACCGCCCCCGCCCCCCCCCCCCCCCCCCCCCCCCCTCTCTCTCTACCTCCTCCCCTCTCTCTCTCTCTCAACAACATTTTTGTCTTTCCTAATCCCCCATTAGGGCTCAGATTGATTGATGAACACTTAGATTTGGTGCTTGTAGTGTCGATGTCAATGACAGTGACTAGATGGACAACAAATATGAAAAGTAATAGTAACAAAATAAAAGTACTAAAATTACATAATCATATGTGAAAGACCTTGCATTATCAAATAAATCTTTTATATATATTTCTATTAGGATACTACAAATGAACTATAATGATTTAAAATTTGTTAAAATAACATCAACTTAATAAATGCAATCTTTAAAAAACTTAAAATATTCCTTGAAATTGCTATTAATAATTATTCTAAAAAAAATTGCCTAATAAAATATTAGACCTATATTTTATGGATGTGAAGAAAATAGATTCCTATTTCTATCATATGCGATACAATAGTACAACTGGGCTAAGCGAAGGAGAAGAGCCTGGCTCAGTAAGATTTTTTATTTTCCACACCACGAAGCTCCCTATTTGAAATACGAATCCAGATAACTCGGTTGCCAAAATGAAATAATAATAATAATAGTAGGTATCCATACAGATAACTGCACAGCACTAGTAGCACCGTAGATGAGAAACCCTAATTTCTCTACATCTTCCAAGAGATAATCTTGGGCCTGTGAAAATCTTCGTCTTTGGAATAGCAAGGGCCGAGAACATCAATATCATCTTTAACACACCCCAAATCCACCCGAAACCTGCACTCCATATTTTCACACCTGTAACTCCACCCCGATTTGTTCTTGTTGCACCTGCTACAACTAAAAGATCCTCCAGTCCCCATAATGAGCTTCACACTGTGCTCCTTGTGTATGCCATAATTCAGACACGTGGGAAGCGCAAGGCAGAGGGTATGAAGTCTCAACGGCCTCAATACATTACCAGTTGCTGCTTCATACATAAACCCTCTTACATACATCTTCACCACAAGCATCGCACTCATGGTTCAGACGTGTCTTCTTCCTGAATCTAAACACATATGTCGGATAAACGGATGAACAAAAACGTCCGGATAAGTCCCACACACTTCGTACAGTGTGAAGTTTTGGCCGATATTGGTTCCATTTTCTTTGCATCCGTTGCAGTTGAAAGGGTAAAGACCCTCACAAAGGTTAAGCAAATGGTTATGCCGAGGATTACTGCTGCCACAGGAACTTTAGAGTTGACATCAGAGGTAGGGTGAAGAACAACAATCAATTTAAAAGGGGCAGCTTAAATTCACAATAGAAGAGTCAAGGGATACTTTAAACATTATACACTAAGTTAAAAATTACATTTGGAAAAAGTAAGTCAATTTTAAATTATTCAACACTTTTAACTTAGGAATCAAATCTTACTGTGTTATGTTTAAACCCCTCTCAAAAATAACATCCAAAAAAAGAACAACAACAGAGCTAGTATTTGTCTTCACACGCCTAGTAACATTTCCACCATAGTCCTCCAACTTATTAGAAGGAAAAAACACCCTCAACAACCTCAGATTGAAATCTCTTTTCATCCTAAATACTGATTAGAATAAAAAGGTTTGGCAGATTGGCAACTTTGGCTTCTATATATCAAGAAATATGAGGGACTAATAAGCTGTTGGTTCTGGAATTGATTGCACTTTCATTTCTTTTATATCAAATTGATGAAGTATAACTTTTTTCTTGGACGTTGTTGACTTAATGAATAACGAAAAGTTTGTTGTTTTGTATGTTTATTATTTTTCACCCTTATCCTATTTGTTACAAGTTTAAATTTCTTGACTTTCTTTACTTTATTAATGTTAACAACTGAATTATTAAAAGATAGAAAAAATCTCTCTCTAATTTTTTAGATTAAGTTGAATGAAGTTTATAGCTAATACAATATCATTGAATGTATACAAAGAAAGAAATTCATACATCATCTGAATAAAAATTCAGATCAAGATAACCAAGGCAGTTATACTGGAAGAGCTTAAGAATCCCTTGCATTGACCTAAGTACAGAGTTATAATGGGCATATTTAATTTGATTTATATTCTTAAAGTTTTACTCTTCTTAATATTAGAAGAGAAAGTTTGCACATCTGGGTTTGGCAAGGGAGAAAGAGAGTGCAGTCAGTCAAGACGCAAGGTTTCAAAAGGAAGAGTGATGGATGTAGTTCAGGGTTTTTGAGAGTTTTTATTTGATTTCAAGTTATTTATTTAGATCATTATTTATTAGTCTTATTTTTTCAAAAATAAAATTTTGACATTGTGATAATTTGTTAAACAATAGAATTCTTCTTCTGAAAGGTCTTTATTATTCATATTGTTTTTTTGTTTTTTTCGGAGTAAAGGTGAATGAGGCACCATAATATATATATATATATATATATATATATATATATATAAAGAAATCAGATTCAGAGGTTCATTAGGGAAAGAATCCGGAAAGAAAACCCCAATTCATAACCAATACAAAAGGAAAATACAACAACAACAACAGTTACAGTGAATGAAAGTATTTCTAGGAAGCAACATTACTGCGCTAAGTCTGGAAAGTCATTTACATAAATACTTAGTCAAGATTGATACCATCAGACCCCCGTCAGCAACAACATTCCCTTCTCTGTAGATATTAGAAATATGGCAAATTTCAAAAGAATCGATCAAGTTCCAGATTTCATTCATGATATATCTGATTTTCTAGTTAAGAATTTGTCTCTTAATGCAAGCATTAATAATCAGAGTTGAATCGCCTTCAATATGTATTGTTTTAAGATATTGTTGGTAGTCTAATAAATTTTATTAATTGTTTGATGATCTAATTTTAATTTTTTTTTGACATTGTGATAATTTGTTAAACAATAGAATCCTTCTTCTGAAAGGTCTTTACTATTTATATTGTGTCTAATAAATTTTATTAATGGTTTAATGAACTAAAATGATATATTTGAACAAACTACTATTTACAGATTTAAACCCTTTTAAAAATCCATTTTTAATTTTAATTTGTAAGAGTGAAAAAAATCTTATGTTTGCAATTAACTTATATATGGTTTGCCTCTCAACAGAGAAGAATAAGAAACCTCTTGCATCGATTCATCGGCAATAAAATATGTACATATATCCGATCTCGTACAAAATACAAACTCATAACCTTTATATATTCTCCATCTCTTACAAATTCAAACTGAGTCTTATAAAAATACATTTTTTTAAATTATTAATGATACTATGTAGAAGCATTTACATAACTCTGGCCACGACGAGTTCATGAACAGACTTCAATCCACATGAATCACCGCCCAACTCTCCACTGCAAACATTACACGGCATTAGAAGATGCAATTAAAGCATGAATTTTCTTTTCCTTATGTTTGAGCAAACCCAATTCCCTTACTCAAATCAATATGTAGTAAAGTTTGAAAATTTAAAATTTTAATATTACCTGGAGAAGAGGCGAATTTCTTCTTCTGTAGGGAGTCTGAGGAGTTGATTTAGGCTTATTGGGCACTTGTATCTCTTGTGGGGCACTTTTTCCCTTGCCCTTTTCATTTTATCTACACTAATAACCATGGAAAACAATTGTGTTAGCAGATCATCATGATCATACTGATAAATCCCCAGTAAACTTGCCAATCAAGGATTTCCATGACAATTCATTGACCCATTTGAATTTCAAAGAAAAAGTAAAATACCCAGCAGTGAAAGTAATGAAATAATTTGCCTCACCGTTGTTGGGCAGCCATTGAAGCCTTGTACCGTGCTCCTCTCGCTGTTTCTGCTTCCCTCTTCCTTGTTTCTTCTCTGTTAAACCAATTTGCTAGGATTGATAACAAAGCTCCCATGGCAGATTTGCAGGAGGGAGTCCAAAGGTGTTTAGAATATGAGAAATGAGCGTTAGAGCTCAACTATGGGGTCTATAGCTTGACTCTAGACGCGTCACGCAAGGCACAGGATTAAAGACGACGACTTGACTTCGTAGTCTCAGCCAGGAAATAGGGCATATGACAAATAACTATCATAAAATATATAACGACTAGCAATCGCACTTTAGTGTGCAATGGGTGTGTCAAAGATAGAAAACAATCATGAATAAATCTATATATCTTTATTTGGCTATATATTTTTGTATCTCTCTAGATCTCTTTATCCATCTATCTCTAGCTACATCTCTCTATCTATCCAACTCTAGAGCAACAACTCTTTATCTTTTTCTACTATATCTCTTTAGGTTTACCTACCTCCATCTATCTATTTCTATAATTCTCTATTCATCTCCATCTTTATATCTCTATCTATTGATAGAATTCCCTCCCTCCTATCTCATTCATTCCATGTCTACTACTTTGTACTTGTATCTTCCTTGCACTCCTCACTATATTTCCTTCTATCCATATCTCTATCTGCATATACCTCCCTACATTTATATATCTCTATATGAATTCATGATCATTTATTTCAGAGATATTGGTATTAGATATTTGGTGAGAAAGGAGGCAAATAATTTTTGAATTGGTACTTTTAAAAAAAGGATTATTTAGACAATTTTAATTCAAATTTTGATTAATTATTGTTCCATTTTTTAATCCTTTATTTGTTTTTTTTTGTGTGTGTGTGTGTGTGTGTGTGTTTAGGTGAGGATTTTTAGGGATTTGAGGTAGAGAGGAGGGTAAATCATCTTGCTAGGTGAAAATGTCAAGGGTTTCATTGGAGTTGTATGTGCCAGTGTTGCTAGTGTTTTTCTTTAATGGAATTTTTAATGGTAATCTTTTATTGATGTTGGAATACTGATCTGGCTTCCATAGTATAGAGTTCCTATTATGAGAAGTTAATTTCATCAATGATTGAAAATTCTTGGCCAAGATCTATTGGAATGATGGAGAATTGATGAAATTAGTGTACATTAATTTGTTGGTGGCTGAATTATTTCAATTCACAAATCTTCAACACGGTTATTTGTTGAATAGTCATTTGTCCAATCATCTTTCATGCTCCTATAATGCTTTAACCTCTCTTTACAACTAATTGAAGATATGTGAAAGGGGATATATATTTTGAAATTAGTTGAAAGGAGGTGCAATTTTATTAATGTAAGAGAGAACTATTTTTTATGGTAAGTAGTAGTAGTTATAAAATGAGTATTATAGATATATAATATGAAATGTTTATTTCTCCCACCCACCCTCTTTTCATCTCTATTTGTTGATCTTCTTCTTCTTTTTATTTTTTTATTTTTCTATGCGTATGTCCTCTTCCCCACTTATCTATCTCTCTTTTATTTTGAAATTATGGAAGTGTAAGTGAATGCGAGATATATAGAAAATGTAAGTAGAGATAGAGATGAAAAATAGAGATAAAGGAAAAATAGATCTATTTAAAAAATCTAAAAATTCTATACACATAATTTATTATTTATATTACATTTATAATATAAAATAATAATTATTAAATCATTTAAATAATAAAATTATAAGCAGTTTGAAATATATAGATATCGTATATATGATAAATAAAAACTGAAAATCTAATGTTTAAATTATTTTCTAAAAAAATTACAATACTCAATAATAAGTTGAACTGTAAGTATACACTATGATATGACAACTAAAATCTGAAAAATGTAAAATAAATAAATTTCAAAGTTTATAATTTAAAAATAAAATGTAGTAGGTAAAATTTCAAATCACTATTATTTAGTTCCCTACTTCCTCTTTATTTAGCTTTTTGCCAACGTAACCCTCTTTATTGGGACTAAAATTATCAAGTGATGGGTAAAGTATCAGAGAACTGGTTTAGCTCCGCTGGTTTGCTCCAATCTCTGGAACAACTGGCAATATATGGAGGTAAAATGCAAATGCTACCTTTGGCAAAGTTGAGCAATCTGCGATATCCCATCGTTGCAAATGGAGAAACTGCCATTCAATGCCATTTTTACACCTCCCTCACGCATCTGACCCCGTCCTTCATTTCCCTTCACAAATAATCGCTTTTCTCCTTCCCCTTCCCCTTCCCATTCATCCTTCCACATGCTGGATCACCTAGTTTTTTCACTATTACTATGCCACGACTTTCATACACCTGCATCATTCCAGTCTGCTTTCCACCAAGACTTTATAGGCAAGTCTGTCACAGTACGTCATTCGCTAAAAACGATGAAAAGGTGAAAATCTATCGACGCTTCATGTTGCTTCAATGGTAGTCATTCCCTCTAAAAGATTTCTGGTCATTGGATTCAAAATTTAGCTCCTCAATCTCAAATAGGGAAACGCCTTCGGCGTAACAAGGACATGACATATTTACTATGGTTACCATTGAAATTCTTCCAACATATGTGTTGAAATGTCAAATCCATATTCATCTCAATTTTCATTGAATTTTTTTACGCAGTAGGTGTTTTTCACATGAAAGAAGTCAGGCTAATTTGTTTCAATCAATGGTGCAGTATTTGTGAGATGACCGTTAAACTGATCGTGGCCGTTCTTTGTTTTATCAATTTTTCAATACCGCTGTTCAAAGTTCATTTAGAGGTAGACATCATGTGACCTCCCATCAACTATTTTGCCAGTCATTTTTAAACATCACACACTAAGGCAAGAATTAGGTCTAGGAGAAAAAAAGACAACTTTGACTATTTAACACTTTTTTGGTCCGGAAATAATCTAGTGTATGATGTTTAAGCCATCCATATTTTACCACAAGAAAATGTAGAATGAAAAATACATTTAAAAGAAATTCTACAGAATGAAGATCAACTGCCCAAGAAGTTTAATGTTAAAAAAATTATACAGTGAAAGTTAAT